>LAVV01014071.1:27379-41115 GCA_001263375.1 Puccinia sorghi
TGATGCTGAAACATTCCATCACAATCTTCCTTGTCCAATCTTCAGGGTCTCTGGCTCTCTTCCCACTTCCCTCCTTCCTATTTTTTCCCCCTCACATAATTATTTCCTTCCGCCACTTTTCCCAATACTAAATTCCTAGCTCTTACAAAAAATTATCTCACCCTTACAAAATACTTAACCTTATAACTAGACCTAACCTATGTTATATCCGTGTTTGAGACCCAAAGCTTCCCAGTCTTGGTGCATCACCTGTTAAATCCCTGGTCGAGACACAAAGTCACCCAGCTTTGACACATCCTGTGTTCCATCCCTAGTTGAGACATACTTACTTATCCATGTAATTATTTTCCGTTCATGTGTATATATCCTAGCCCTCCCATGATAACACTTCCTAATTGTAAAGAATTTCTTGTTCATGCACTCATCTGCTCACAATACCTCTGCCATGTGCTTTTGGAATTTTAACACAAATAGAACACCACAACACTATCCAACCAAACATCTATATCATCTACATCAACACGCAAAACTCAAACAATGAAGGCTCGGCATTCTTTGAATAAAATGCAATCACACATTTCAAACTTTGAACTTTCATTAAGAAGTTTACTTTCGAATTTTACTCAGCAACTCAATGCGGTAGCTCTCTTCCTTTTTTGGCTAGCATGGAAATAACCCCTCTTCACCTGTGCTTAGAAATCAGTCCTCTTTGGCTCAACCCAATTTGTCAAGGTACTCATTAACCTAAAACTGCAAAAAGAACTTGCTCAACTGCCTGCAGTCAACATGCAGCATTCCCCAGCCAAGCTGCCATCCAAACTCCACATGTTTGCATATGTAGATGTTTTGGCACAGTCACTGTGCAGTTTGCACAGTGACTGTGCATCAAAGCTTGGTTTAATCACTTTTGGAGAATAGTTGGAGTAACAACAGAAGCTTCCTAGGACTTTCTGCATGTCAACTGCAGACAGTTGAGCAAGTCTTTTTTTGCAATGTAGCCAGCAATAATCCCTCACCATCTTCAATCATTTCTTAAGATTTTCGAGTGAATCAATCAATCTTCTTGCTGGCTTGCTTCAAAGCATAAACCCTTGCTTTCACCTTCATTCTCCTGTGCTTTGACCTTCTCTCACTCTCACCCCTATCTTCGAGCTTGTACTCTCCTTTTGCCTATTTAAGCTCTTGTATTTCTCTCACTATTTTTTGCTTTTCCTCAGTTAATTAATATTGTGATTTTTGCATCGTAAAACATGCCAATATAAGTTAAACTTCTTTGAACCCTTTCCTCAAACTTGAAAAAGTTATCTTCAAAACAAATATAGGATATCTCTACCTTCATCTTCGAACCTCTCATTTTGCACTTATTTCAACCAAATCCCCCTTTAGTATGGTGGGTTGGCCGTATGACACAGGCTAAGGGTCTTCAAGCGAAAACCTGAATGATTTGCTTCAATGGTCAAAGATCACTAGCAAACCAAAAGAGTTAGAAGGAAGAGAAGCAGATAGCTTGGAAGAGAAGAAAGAGAAGACTTCTTGATGAATCAGAAAGAAAATTTGAGCCAGAAAGGAGACTCACTTGAGATTTTATTCCTGACACTTTGCAGCAGGAGGGATAAAATAAAAAGTAAAGGTCCTTGGATTCTAGAGCTGTTCCTGTTGAGGGTCCTGTTTCTTGATGGTTTATTTTCGAAGTTGGGGAAGAGAATCAGCTTGAAAGAGGCTGAGATACCTCTGGTTTCAGCATCTGTTGAAATTTTGATCTGTACAAGAAGAATAAGCAATTTTTGGACAATTTTCCAGTATCTGGATACTGGGGGGCTTGTGGGACAGTTGGAAATGAATATATGCATTCTACTGGCGCGCGCGCATGAAAATGCAGTAGAGTTAACTTTGATAATTGCTATAAAAGAAAACAAATGGGAAATAGTGGGTTATTTTTGAAGGAGAATTAAGTGCAGGAGGTTTTGGGTGAAGCCTTTTGGACAGTATGTTAGGGGGAATATACTTTCTCTAAGGATCATATGCTCTGATTGTTGAGAAGATTTGTTTTGGTAGGATGAGAGGTAAATAATACTCCTGTGCTGGATAAATATAAAGAAACAGAAGATTCAGTAAATAATGTAAGGTCTTCTCAACCTAATCAAGGGAGTTAAATTCAGACTGCAATTTTTATTCTTCTTGCTGGGACAGTAATATTCTGAAAGTTGTAAGTGGTTACACTTATGTGGAGGAAGAGTCTTATGAGATAAGACCTCTTCTAGCAACTATAACAGTGTCACAAGAGAGATCAAGGATTAAGTCACTGCATAAAGATTTCAATTAGACAGTAGTAGTGTAGATCATGTGATGATATCTGGTGGCAACAGCACTGACCAAGGCTACATGTGTGATTCTTTTATAAACTTCATGGAGTTGTATAAATAACCTAGTGTTTTTTAGGCTGTGAGTGTGTTTCTGAGTGGCAACAGGACATAAGAATGGGTTTTTATTGAGTTCTATTTCCAGAGAAAGTAACCACAATAAACAGGCTGGAAAAGGAAATCAAATCTTGCTTTTACTTTTATTCCTTTTAAAGCTCTACCAGTCAACTTTGAAGGACTAGAGCAGCTGTGTGATCAGTGGCCTCCACCAGATAATTCAATAGTAGGTATCCTGGTAAGATATATATTAACAGATCCAAATTCTTTGGGCTTGTGTCCCAGGCTATTCAAATGGAAACCTATGAGTTTTATTTAATGTATAAAAATTACCAGAAAAACAAGAGAGAAATAGAAAGGGAGACAAAAAAGGCATTAGTGAGGGTTGATTCCGAAATAAAAACTGGAGAAGAGAAGCAAAGAAAATGCTGAGATGATTAGAACAGAATAGGACTTACTGTGAAGTGATAATAACACTGAGTAGTGGGAGTAGTTGTAAAATGAATTAGCAGTAAAGGTCCTTGGATTCCCGTGATCATCTTGGTGGTTCTGGTTGGTTTTATTCTGAGAAACAAAAAATTTCACTGAGTTCTATTCTAAAGGTGGGAGGATTCCAATTGAATGTTTACTCAAATTGAAATTTGAGTTAGAAAATAATTATATTTTCAGCCTTGAAAATAACAGGAGTACTTAATAACTACTCCACACCTCTTGTCTTGTACAGTTCTTAAGGGCACATTGTTTGTTCAAAAAAATGATCTTTTTAAATGCAACAGCCAAAATTTATCATTGGGAAGCTAGAAAGTTGGTCAATTCAATGATCCAAATCATATAAGATTTCAAAAAAAAAAAAATGTTTTTATTCTTCAAAAAAAATGAAAGATAGAAAATCTTCAATATAACCACAAAAAATCAGAAAGAAATACCCAGGGTAGAGAGAAGGAACCACAGAAAATGATGATTAAAAAAAGCTGAAAAATAAGCAATAGAATTTATATTGATAAGTAACCTGTGTTGAATTTTTTGGCAAGGCCTCTTTCTATTTGCGGTGTCTTTTGTTTTTCTTGTCAAGCTTATCTAGTATGATTTAAATAAAAGAAATCTTGCCTGAACTCAAATTCATCTCTCAGTTGTTTTTATCCATTTTTTTTTTTTTTATTTCTTTCNAACCATAGCCATAGGATTGACCCTTCATACCTTTTATCATAGCCAGAAACAACTACTTTAACAAAATAATCAAACATATAAGAATGTCACAAGACAGGTACATTACACAAGCATGTGAAAGACCTCTGGACACGAAATGGGGATACCTGAATACTTGTTTTGGAAACCCTGTAGTACATCCCAATTAGAATTACCACATGTCTCTCTGTATACACAAATATAACAAATACAAATACTACACTAGTTCAGTACTGGATAGAGGCTACTAGAAGCGCCCAAACCACCCCATAATACTGAACTAAGCAGGTTACAAGCCACCCAATGTGAAAACTCACATGGTGTGACAAGCCACAGCATGTGATATTCCATATAGTACCTTTTCAGCCACTATTGAGACCCACTACAGAACAAACACAAGACCAGTGGTCCCTGTAAAAGGTCCTAACACTCTGAGGGGAATATGAACTCGTCCCAAAGGCCCTAGAGGAAGGCTTTAAACACATGGTGTGACAAGCCACTGCATGTGATACACCACATGGTCCCATACAACCCCTATGGAGTCAATATATATATTAAAGATGTACAACTGAGTATCAAGGGAGCTCCTGAATCTCAGACTGACTCATGAGTTCGTCCCAAAGACCCCTGAGAAGGCTTAAAAAGAGACCTCTTTCCCCCTCTTGGAGCTTTTCCTCAGTTCATTCCAGCCAAAAAGCTTAAACAATACTTGCCACCAGTTCTTACAACCAGTGCCCAGTATTTCAAGCTTACAAAGTGAGTCAACTCTTCTCTCTCTTCGTCACAAAAGCCCTTCCAACCATCTACTTTACCCTCCTAGTCTGTTTGTGCAAGGATAACCCCTGCAGGAATTATTACATATCATAATTCCTGCCATTTATTATCCTTTATAATTATACTGGGTACTTAAAAAAACCCCTGTTCTACAGGCCCCAGTCCGTCAAGCACACCCCTGCAACCCAGGTCTTGACTTTAGAGGGCACCGTAAACACCCCTGCTTGCAGGCCCCTCAGTGTTTTCCTACTTTTTGCCATTTTCTGGCACTTTTCTTATTATAAAAATACTCAAAACACCTATAAAAATTATAAAAACATTCAAAACCCTCAAAATAATATATCCTATTATTTTTCTACGAATTTTTGTGGCACTTGTAGCTAGAGGAATACTGTTCCTGGCATCAAGTGTGCTCACAAGATAAATAATGGCAGAATAATAATACTTGTAGCATTTTATGGATGTGGTGAGTCAGACACAGATTCATTTGAATAATGAGCTTCTTTTTAAATGAATTCAGATCATTCTAACATATTCTTTTTCAAATTTTTCCATTTATTAAACCAGTGATCGACTCTGCACGGGGAAAAATGCCCCAGATAATTGCTGTGAAATGAAATACATTATATCTTGGAATCACTTTCAGTTTAGTAAAATATGTTCCAAAATTTAAGTATTACAATTTTTCAACAAGCAAACCTCCATTTTTAATTTATCATCTCAGTCCCTGGGTGAATAGCAATAAGTTTCACATTCTACAACAGTGTTTTCAAGATTGGTTCTGGGTGAATTCCAGATTGACATACACATGAATTGAGCAATGCATCCAGACATAAATCAGATTGTTTTCTGCTTCTTTTCATGTTAACATTCTGAATCATTTCTGAAGGGTTTCAGAGAAAAAATGATTTATTGCAATTCTCAATCATTTCTGAAGGGTTTCAGAAAAAAAATGATTTATTGCACTTTCCTGGAAGTGCCAGGAATCTATGTACACCAAATGTGCCACATTACATCTTTAATATAATTACTACACTTTTTTAAATACAAATTCCAAATAAATACCAAGAGACCTTTGGAAGCGCCCAAATTTTTCTGTGGGACTGAACAAGACTAGTACAAAGCCACATATTGTAACCAAACACATAGTGTGACAAGCCACAGCATGAGACAAGCTACAAAGTCACTGTTCAATCCACCCCAGATTGTCAAGAAGACCCCTGTTAAGGTCTTGACTCCAGAGGTCACCTTAAACACCCCTGCTTTCAGTTCCCTCTTTGTTTTCCTACTTTTTGTCCATTTTTGACGCTTTTCTTATTATAAAAAATACCCAAAAACCCTCTAAAAATTATAAAAACATTCAAAAACTCAAAATAATATATTTTATTATTTTTCTACAAATTTTTGTGGCCCTTGTAGCTAGAGGAATACTATTCCTGGCATCAAGGTAGCTCACAGAACGATGGTGCCAGTACAGTTGGTAGGTAGGGTGGTGTTGGTTAGGGAGGAGTAAAAGAGCCACAAGGGAGACTTGATATATTATCTCATATACAGCAGCCCAGGGCTTAGTAAAGTGGAAGTAAGCCAAATCAGTTACCTTATATGGGGGGAGTGCTCAGCTGCATCAAATCCTGCAGAAACTAAGTGAAAGATGAGTTTGGATAGGAGCATACTGATATGGCTATAAGCACTCCAACCGCTTCTTCAATGGTCAATTGGAGAAAACATCAATTTAGTCAAAGACTGAAAAAAAGTTGGTCTCTTCTGATATTGCTGTGATCAGTACATTGACTCACCACCAATTTTCCAATTTTTTTGAACTAGAAAGCCCGGGGCTCAGTAATGCAGAAGTTAGCTAAATAATTTACTGTATATGGGGGTAGATGCTCTAATGCATCAAATCCTGCAGAAACTGAGTGAAAGATGAGTTTGTATAGGAGAATGCTGATATGTCTATAAGCATTCTCACAGATTCTTCAATATTCAATTAGAGAAAAAACCAATTTAATTAAAGACTGAATAAATTTGGTCACTTCTCACCAGACCCAAAGTGAAGGCAATGTGCACACATTGCCTTGCTCAAAGGGGCCTCTTTGTACCTAACAAGGCAATGTGTACATGTTGCCTCCGTTTTTGGCCTGGTGTCTGCTATTGCTGTGAAGGACTGCAGTCATGTGGTACTGTAAATTGACTAACCCCCAATTTTTCATTTTTTTGGAGTAGAGTGAGGCAAAAAAGCTCAATATTCATCCAACAGAATTTTTATTGGCAGAAAAATATTGTGAGGTAGAAACAGGCTGCCAGCCATCTAGTCTGTCCCCTCCCCATTCAGCCCCACTGTCCTCGCCATAGCCTTCCTGGCTCTTATCTTCAAAATAACCGTGCGGAGCACAACCTAAATTATCACCTAGTAAAACATATCAGTTTTTATAAAAAAGGTGCCTACAGGGTGCGGGGCTCAAAATCGCATCACACATTTGAACAGGTGAAGAGAGAATGTGAGGTAGAAATACCTACTGGTTTGATTTTAGTTCTGAGGTAGAATAAGAGAGGATTATGAGTATTTCGATTGTAATTTTCCTTCTCCTGGTGGCCAGCTTTCCTCCTAGGATCGGTTAAAATGATCTGGATTTCTGACTTATACCCAGATTCCCTCATGCTTTCAAGTTCTTTCCTACTTATACAGACGGGAATGAAATCATTCTCCTTATAAGCCATCATCGAGATAGTGCCGGTGCAACGGAAGAAACAAAAAAGATATTTGAATCCCGAGGTTGGATTGCTTACTTCCAGCTACCAGGTAAAACATTCAACTTCAAAAGTTGCTCTACCTTTTTATTATCACGTGAGCTCATCGTGCAAAGGTATGATGAGTCGATGCTGATCAGCCGGGACATCGTTACAATTTCCGTGGTAAAAAAAGCTTGATAAATATGACACTCAAGCCTCAAAAGCAAAATGAAGACTCAACCTGTTCCAGTCTGATGAATGCACCCCGATCCACTCAGCCCGTTCTGCACAGAGTCCCGGATGGAAAGACATGCTCCGACTTCCGAACTTGTAGACTGTGGCGATACCAAGACCATGTGGATCACAGTCCGTCAGCATCAATATTGGCAACCGCCGTTGATTGATTTCTTGATATTCAGATAATTGGCACGCCAGTCGCCGAGTTGCGACGTCTGGGTAGCCCATTCCCTGTTCCTCCAATCAACTTCAGTCAGCAAGGGGATGGTTGAAAACCTCCCTTCAATGATAGATTCATTTGCGCACACAAATGAGGATTGAGTGGCCTAAACACGGATCATGGGTAAAATCCATGTCCACAAGCAAGTGGAATATCGCCTGTATTTTTCAAAGATGTCGTCAACTGGTCAGTTTAAACCCTACGCTCGAATTCTGCTTCGGGCATGTACCTCTTTCTCGACTATCAAGACGAATTGAGCATCGTGACCTGGCCGAAGATCCTTTATCGAGCACGGTGGGGGAATGTGCACGGGCGGACCATGACCTGATACAAGTTGATCTGCGACAGTGACCAATTCAAGATCGCCTTGCAACACGCCCCGAGGCGAGGCAATCTGGCAAAGCGAGCGAATCAGCAAGCATAAACAAGAATATTTGTAGGAATAATTTCCTCTTACAATGTGGAGCTTCTCTCGGGTAAGATTCAGAGTAGCCGCGAGGTCATCAACCAGCTGCTTAATAAATAAATAAAAAACTCGGATACTGCAGCACCTCTATTTGTTACTTTCGTCAACCAGCTCGAGACTTACTCGGTCAACTGCTCGTTGCGTTTTGTAGAGGTTCACATCACGATAGAAGGCATCACTGACGACAACCGCGATTTTTCAAGGCAGGTATCAATGGAAAGGGATGAACAAATGTTGATGCTAGTCCCAGGCGAAGTCAGCGCACCGTTTGGTCACGACCATGTCTCCCAATATCAAATCCTGCGAAAGCTCTAGTACGCAGAGAATGCGAGCTGGAGTATCGAATTGATATTTAGGAGAAGTATAGTTATAAAATCAAACATGATGGGGAGACTAGTCTAATTCTTCAAAAATGGGCACCTATTTCCATTGAACCGGATCCACCACTGCATGTGGGGTAAGATCTGGGAAATCTTCTTGTATGGTACACCTCCGCACTGAGTTTGGACGAAGGATTGAGTCAGCAAGGATAGAGATAAATTATTAAATGTAGATGTTAATGAGAAATGAGAAATGACGCGCTCTAATGAGGCCCGATTCCTCAGAGGAACCGCGATAGGGGATGGTCTCTTGGTGGGCTTTCTCGAAGGGTCTTCTTCTCCGGGAGTTTGATACTTTCCTGATTGACTAATTTGCTGTATGATGTCCAATACGAAAGCCTCGATTTTCTGCAGAGTTTTTTCTGAACTGTGGGGCCAGCACGGTGTAGAAGCAAATGTCATCGGTCTGATTTTTATTAAGGTGAAACTGTGGTAGATCAGAGGCTACGAACTCTCCATCTGGAGAACCGGACACTTCTTCATGCTCTGAGCCATCAGTGGTGGACTGTACCGACACAGAGTCATCATCCTCGCTGCTGAGCTCCACGAAGTCACTTGTGTCATCACGACCGACCGACTCTATGGAGGAAAAGTCATGATCGATGAGCTCATCGAAATCACTTGTGCCATCGTGAGCTTCACTGGGCGGAGATGGCCCAGGGCATGAGATTTGGTGGATATCATCCTGATCCGTGAAGCTTTTCAGGCTCAAAAGAGGTGAGTTTTCCTCCACGAGAATGGATTGAGCTTCGCCATCAAGCTGAGCTTTTTCCTGTTCAAAAGTCCAAGAATTCAACGATCCAATCTCATTGGAATCAACATCGGACATCTTCACTAAAACCAATATTCTGGTGTGTGAGATGCTTTGAAGAGATGAGGAAGGGAACCCATATTCTGGGAGGAAGGAGCTTTGAGTTCAAGGGATTAAGGAACTGGGTTTCCACCAATCACGTCCCGATTTTCGATGGCCGTTGACCGATCCGCAATCAATTTCACAGCAGTCAATCCTCCGCCGGGATGAGCGCAACTAGAATATTTCACGTTCACAAATCGCTGCTGAGTTTGGTTTTTACGGTTGAATGAAATTAGCAGGCTGTTCATGTAAGCCATGTGATGATTATATGAGCGATTTTTGTCAAGCTCGGAGTGCCTACGCTTTACGTGAGCCCTCTCCTAACCGGCCTTTTGACTGCGCTTGTGGGGGTGGTTATCATCAAGCACAAATTCTTCCATGTAATGTCTTTCTCGAAAAGCTTGGAAAAATCGCTTTTTCTTGTTCTCGATAAAGTTTAGTTTGATATTTTATCGGTTTTGTCTCGTACTCGGCTTTACTGGTGGACCTTGTCTGAGTAGGCCACTGGAGAAACTGACTTCATATTCGGACTGACGCGCTCGGGTGGCGCCCCCCCTCACCCCGCCCAGGCGGCAGCGTAACGGCGCTGCTACGTTGCCGGACAGGGCGGGTGACTTCAAACCCGTGAGACACTTAGGGCAGAAACCCTGGCATAATGATGTATGCGATTCTAAATGCATAAGCATATAAAAATAAAAGTAAAAATTCTCCAAGCTTTTCGAGAAAGACAATAGGTTCTAATCTATTTATTTTATTTTTCTATGGTTTTCTCTGATCTTGGATCACTGAGCCATCAACAAACGTCTGCGAGGACCCCGGAGAATGAAAAAACCCAGTTTTTGACTGAAAGTATACCCCCGTAATTGCAGAAGTATACCGGACCGGTTTCATGAGTAGGTTGGCTCCACTCATAATCGAGGAATTCTTTTCTCATGAGTACCCTCCTACCGAGGGGAAGGGGGGGGTGGAGGGGAGACACTCCACAAAAACATATAAGAATGTCACAAGACAGGTACATTACACAAGCATGTGAAAGACCTCTGGACACGAAATGGGGATACCTGAATACTTGTTTTGGAAACCCTGTAGTACATCCCAATTAGAATTACCACATGTCTCTCTGTATACACAAATATAACAAATACAAATACTACACTAGTTCAGTACTGGATAGAGGCTACTAGAAGCGCCCAAACCACCCCATAATACTGAACTAAGCAGGTTACAAGCCACCCAATGTGAAAACTCACATGGTGTGACAAGCCACAGCATGTGATATTCCATATAGTACCTTTTCAGCCACTATTGAGACCCACTACAGAACAAACACAAGACCAGTGGTCCCTGTAAAAGGTCCTAACACTCTGAGGGGAATATGAACTCGTCCCAAAGGCCCTAGAGGAAGGCTTTAAACACATGGTGTGACAAGCCACTGCATGTGATACACCACATGGTCCCATACAACCCCTATGGAGTCAATATATATATTAAAGATGTACAACTGAGTATCAAGGGAGCTCCTGAATCTCAGACTGACTCATGAGTTCGTCCCAAAGACCCCTGAGAAGGCTTAAAAAGAGACCTCTTTCCCCCTCTTGGAGCTTTTCCTCAGTTCATTCCAGCCAAAAAGCTTAAACAATACTTGCCACCAGTTCTTACAACCAGTGCCCAGTATTTCAAGCTTACAAAGTGAGTCAACTCTTCTCTCTCTTCGTCACAAAAGCCCTTCCAACCATCTACTTTACCCTCCTAGTCTGTTTGTGCAAGGATAACCCCTGCAGGAATTATTACATATCATAATTCCTGCCATTTATTATCCTTTATAATTATACTGGGTACTTAAAAAAACCCCTGTTCTACAGGCCCCAGTCCGTCAAGCACACCCCTGCAACCCAGGTCTTGACTTTAGAGGGCACCGTAAACACCCCTGCTTGCAGGCCCCTCAGTGTTTTCCTACTTTTTGCCATTTTCTGGCACTTTTCTTATTATAAAAATACTCAAAACACCTATAAAAATTATAAAAACATTCAAAACCCTCAAAATAATATATCCTATTATTTTTCTACGAATTTTTGTGGCACTTGTAGCTAGAGGAATACTGTTCCTGGCATCAAGTGTGCTCACAATTGGGGGTCTGGCCGGGAACTTTTTGATTTTTTCAAAAAACCCGCGTACTGCGCCATCCGCGCCACTATTACATAATCAATTATTCCTGTATACCTCGTCTCCGCGCCTCATACACCTTACACTAATAATCTGATTCCTTCCTTCTTACCCCAACCCACTACACTTTTCACCCACCAAATACACCTTCCACCCGCCGGAAACCTATTATCCATTCCACCCGCTAACAACATACTCGACAACATATCCCGCCTTGCTCAACAAAAACTTGCTACCTACGGTCTCCATTATCTCGATCACTTTGGGATCTACCTTACCGTAATCGGGTACGCCTCAATTCCCCCTAGTGAATTTACACGAGAACGCCGAGCTAATCAAATACTACCTTGTCATTCTCAAAATCCGCCGAGAAGATTTCATACGCAATTACCAAACCACGCATTGGGACCAACTCACCGCCGACGAACAACAGAAAATTATCAAGCAAAACCTGGTGGATCGAGAAAACAAACAGTTCGAATCCCTTCTAACTATCAATTCGTTCCTACGATACCACAAAGAAAGAAAAAGAATCCGAAGACTAAATAAAAGTCAGTACTCCTCGCTTCCTCCTAAGTCGGTAGATAGTATCCTAATAATTCTTTACACTCCCTGTTTTCCCTCCCCTCTTTATCATACAAGTGTCCAACAACAACACTGTCACCACCTCCTCGGGCAACATTAACGATACTCCATCGGCGACTACCCTTACAAGCACTACCTTCACTACCGCTAGATACAACCCCGATACTGATCCGCAAGGAGACTCGGAGATAGATCAGAACGAAGACCTCATTGATTGGGGTAAGCACTACTCAGCTAACCAGTTGAACCAAGTAGACATCTTCTGACTCAGCATGCCTCCTACCAGATCCCAACGACCCGAACTCGCTCAACCACTCCCACCAGCAACACGTCCACGAAGGAAACTCAGCCCCGGCAGCGAGGGAGGTGTCGAGTCCGGCACACCCCGCCGAACTAGCTGCTCAGGTCCAGAAGATGACCTTCAAGAGGATCGAGAGAGCCGAGACTACTCCCGACGACTCGATGGAAGTGGACGGCCCTCGCCCGTGCCCTGGACCCCATCAATCCTCGGTAGTTACCCCAAGACCCCCTGCTCGAGAGGAGGACGATTTACAGGTAATCACTCACCGAGAGGACACGAGCGAGATCCAGATCCTCAGCATGGAGGAGAAGATCAACCTCCTCGTAAAGGAGCACCGATCCATCAAGAAGCTCTTCGATCAAGCTCCCGACCTCTCGACGAAACGAAGCCTCATTCACCGAGCTCAAGAGAGCCAGAAGGGTCTCCAGAAGTTGATCCCGAACAAGGAGATCGAAGATTACGTGCAAGGATGGAACCCATGGGAAGCGAAAAGAAGCTTGTTCCCTCCAGCCAAGAAGAACCCCAGCGGAAAAACGAGATCCAGTACCTCAGAAAAGATGCGATACAACGACCCCGACAGATGGGCCGAAGTGGCGGAGATAGCGCTAGCAGTGAAGGGTCTCTACGACCACACCCGCCGCCACCATTAGAAAACGAGTACTCTCTCCCTTTCCTATCTACTATCAATCACAACCTTAACATGTTAGACGTCAACACAAAGTTTTACTCTAAAATAGCCCTGAAAAAGATTGACCAGCGCTGTGATGAAATAAAAAATTCCATAAATATCATTTATGATATTTTTTATTCCAAAATTGAGTCTGATCCGGTGAGAAAAAACTGTGAGAAAAATCTTGAAGATAACCAAGTACTTCAAGAAAAAATGAGTGAGCTAAAAGACATTAATAAAAACATTGAGAAAAAGGTCCAAACCTTGGATGATAACTGCTTAGTTAACGCAGATTATATCTCTTCCACAATTAAGGAAGAGAACATTATTGCACAACAAAAATCAGAAGATGAGTTTAAAGAAATAAAAAACTTGATTCTTGACAATAATCATGTTATGATTAACCAAATGCAACAACTATTTAATATGTTTTCCTCTGAATTAAATATGATAAAAAATGAACTGAGAGACATCAAAATTCATCAAACTTCCACCACCACAGAGGAAATCCCTCCCCACTTGGGTGAGTCTGAAAGAACTCCCAAAAAGGATACTCCTAAGCAATCCCATTCCCCTTCTATTGGTCCTGAGAAAAGTCCCTGTGGACTTAAAAAGGTTGATGAAACTACTTTGAACAAACTCCTCCCCCCTATAAAAGATTGGCCCAAATTCACTGGCACAGGGGAGTATGATCATATTAACTTCATTAAATATATAGACCATATCCTTAGCTCTTATGGCGCCAGTGATGAAGT
>LAVV01014082.1:0-10151 GCA_001263375.1 Puccinia sorghi
ACATCAATTTTAATTAATTTGGGGAACTTTGAGATATATACATTTTTATTGGGTATTTTTATTTTATACTTAGATTTTTTATGGTATTTTTATTTATAATTATATTTGTTAGTTGGCTCTAACATAGTAGCCAGCTGACACTGCTACTCAAGGGATTAAAGCAATACAGTTGATTATGGTAGAACCGGAGTCAATTGACTCTTCAATCAAAGTTCCAGTATTGGCAAACTGATTTTTGCAAGAGGCCACCACAATCTGTTTGGATCAAGTGTATGATGTATTGCTGCCGTCAATTGTAACCACAAAATCTTTGAATGAGCTGACCAACCAAATTCTGCCTCTTCTTGTTTTTATTCACCACATATAGCTTGAAGGATGTGGTTATCTTGATAGGCTGTTGGGCATAAGAAAACAAGAAAACAAGGTCAGCATCAACACAAAAATCCAAATTAAAAGGTGTGAGGAATGCCTCACTTGAAGATTTTTTTGACATCTACTATAAATACTAGTCATATCAGAAGGGGGCTCCAAGGAGCTGAATGTAAATTTGGTGACAGGGGGTATGAAAGCTTGAACAAAGGAAGCAGAGATTGTTTTTTGGATTAATCACAGAATAGATTTTTGATGTCACAGTAGGGTTTGCGGGGTGGATAACATTGCTGCTGGGTTGAGGGGTGGCTGGAAATTTCATTTTATGATACAGTCCAAGAGCATCTGATAAGCTGTGGTCCAAGCAGGTCAGGGAGCTAATACAAGAATATTACTCAAATTGGCAGATTGAAAGCTTACTCAGTACAAGAAGCATGGGAAAGCAGTCCAAGGTTGGATGGATTGACTGATTTTGGTCCAAGAAGCACCATTTATAGTCATCCTTAGTTGTTTTTGATGTTCATTGTTTGTGGTGTCATAAAGAAAGCCTGGCCTTGCCTTAGGTTGTTGAGCTTGAGTGCATAAATTTGTGAATTGGACAATATTGAATGTCAGATACACCTAATTTCAGAGTTGGAAAATCTTGTTTCATTTTTCCACAGCACCTGCATGCATGGGTGCATATTGACAAGACCATGGCATGTAGAATGTGGGAGAAACTGGGGAGAAACCCAGTGTTGAAGTTCTACATGCAATATTCTTATTTGATAAATTGTGCAAAAAATTACAGCTAATCCAAAAAAGCTTGCGGATTTCACACACTTTTTCTTTCACACCATTTTTTTTTCCCCTTAAAATTATTTTTCCCTGGTATTTGCGCCGGGTGGAAGCTGCAAGGTTTGCGCCAGGGAAGCTGCCAACCTTGGTTACCCACCCAAATCCCGGCCACAGTACCACTACCAACGACACAATCCTCCACACATCTCATCTCTTGTAGGTATTTTATCTTTACTTTTTCTGTCTTCGCATGAGTACTGACTATTCAAATGTTGATTTTTTGTGTTTTCTGTGATAGCCGCATGGTTTTTGAGAAGTACTCAGCCGAGCTGAAATATTAAGTAGTCCGGGGTGTCATCAATGGAAAGACTCTTGCAGAAGTCAATACCAATCTAGGCACCTCAATAAGTCCCAACTCAATTGTTCAATGTTCAGAATTGTATGAGAGGACCAGAGCTGTTGTTTGTGATCCTGTGACCTACCTGACACGTGGCCGCCCTCTGGAGTTGACAAGTGAAGACATCCACTTCATCAAGGAACTAGTGAATGAAAATCCAACTTTGTATCTTGAAGAAATCAAACAATCACTATTTGATAATCACGGGGTTCAAGTCTGCTTTCAAACTATCAACAATACACTTCACAATTGCTTGGAGTGGTCACTAAAAACAACCCAGAAGATGAATCCAAACCACAACAAAGGGGAGCGTGCAACTTACATCAATCAGATCACGGCCATCCCCTCAGAATGCCTGGTATTCATGGATGAGTGTCTTTTTTTGGCTTCCTTACAGCATACATGGCTGATTGTTTGATGATACAGATGAATCAGGTGTTTTCTTTGATGCAGTAGGACTCGTGGATGGGCGCCTGTTGGGAAACAAACTCACCAAGTACCTCGTGCAAGATCGACACACAAACATAATGTCATTCCCAGTATCTCTACATTGGGCCTGGTGGCACACATGGTTCAGGAAGAATAAGTTAACCGAGCTGATTTTGAGTATTTCCTTGAGAGAATTCTGGTGAGTTTTTTATTTATTTTTTGGTTATATGTTCCTTACCTTGCTGACTTATGGAATCTCAAGGTTCCATGCATGAACCCTTTTCCATCACCATGTAGCTTCTTGGTGATAGACAATGTACAAATCCATCATAATGGGCGGGTGGCTAAAATAATCAAGGATGCTGGATGTTTGGTAATATATCTAACCCCTTATTCACCCAATCTGAACCCAATTGAAAAGGGTTTCAGTATCTTAAAATCTTCTTTAAGGTGCAATGGAAGACTGATGACAGGTGGAGAAGAAGATTATGATGTTGTCGATGAATTTGTCAGTCTTGTTTTTACTCCAGAACTTTGCAAAAAGTTGTTTTGCGGCTCAGGTTATCAATTCTAGCTAGCAGTTGATGTTTATTTTCATTCATGATTCTTTGTTATCTTTTTGTTCATAGCTTTATTTTTTTTTATTGATGATTTTCTATTTTAATCTCAATTCCTTTCATTTCCTTCGCAATCAACATTTTAGATCTGATTGGTACAACTCTCAATGAGCAATAAAGACTTAATACTTTGGGCAAAAAAGACTCAAATCAAATGATTCATATTCATATTTATTGCTTGACATCAATCAAGCATCATCTTGGACAAGCAGAGCTCATGAAAATAGCTGAGACAAGCAAGAAAAATAACAGTAAACAGAAAGTAAGAGAATATGACATGTCTATCGCAATAAGAGTGTGAGACAAGTAAAGAATGAGGTGATACAACTCCCTAAGTGGTTACTGCTTGCTTGCTATGCAACGACTTCAGATGGTGTTCAAATTGTTTATACGAATTGACCAGTGCCCACGCATGGGCACGCTTCATTCCAGCTTCTTCCAACTCGGCGGCTTGGACGTTCTGGAACTGTGTGTAGTGGGTAATTCCGTGCTCGGCCAGGGCCGTCGATACCCCCTGAATTCTGGTCCAACATGGGTGAAGCGAAAATATTCATCCAAATTGATGTGATTGCTTCAGATGGTGTTCAAATTGTCTATACGAATTGACCAGTGCCCACGCATGGGCACGCTTCATTCCAGCTTCTTCCAACTTGGCGGCTTGGACGTTCTGGAACTGTGTGTAGTGGGTAATTCCGTGCTCGGCCAGGGCCGTCGATATCCCCCTGAATTCTGGTCCAACATGGGTGAAGCAAAAATATTCATCCAATTTGATGTGATTGTTGGAAGGAGCTGGAGACAAAATCTGTGCATTGGGATTTGTTCCCATCAATGTTATTGGTGGATGATGGGGTACAGGATGATGACGAGCGGCAAAAGGCATAGGACTAGGAGCGTAAGGCAGGCCCGGATAAGCATTCATTGGTGGGTACGAAAAAGGCATGCCACCCAAAAATGGCATGTGGTTGATGTATGGTGGTTGATGTATGGCATTGGATAAGGGGGGAACCAATAAGAACCAGGAGGGAGAGAGGGGAAGTTCGCTCCACTGGTCCCAGCAAATGGTCTTGCGGTCGAGAAATGGCTAGATGAGGCAGGCGAGGTGTTTTCTGGATGACCCTTGTCAGGTGAAAAACAAGGTCTTTGGGCTTGTTGATCCATTTAGTTGCAAATGGTATTCCTCCTTGGTAATAAAATTGAACGGAGGAGACTTTGGCGGGTTGTTGATCGACACTTCTTTATTATGCACCTGTAAAATTGAGAACATTAAAACATTATTTCAAACAATCATAAAAGAAAAAAAAGTTCACGTACCATGGTTTGTGCCCAGAGGGAAATTTGGTCCAACATCAGGGGGATGAACTGGTTTGGGTTGTTTGGATTGATGAAGACTGCCTTCTCAGATGAGCCAGTGAGCCTCTCACAAGGCATATGAGTTGCAAGAAGTAGCTGTACATTTTCAACAATTGCTGCCGAGGATGAGGCACCGTTGGTGGGCTCACTATCAGATTGTCAGATGATGTCTGTTTTTTTGAGAGACTTCAAAGCTCTTTCTTTCTGAAAAGCAATTTTTAATCAGTAAGTCGTTGTTAAAAATGATCAGAAAGAAAACGATGAACCTGAGCCGCCGCCGTTGGATCTTTCTGCACAAGAGTCACAGAGAATTTTCGAGTCTCTGAGGAGCCTCCCCACTTGCCAAGGAATTCCACAAACTGATCTGAGTTTTGGAATAAGAAACCTAATGAAACCTAGACCATCCTCAAGAAAACCTCAATTTCTCATCAAGTATCGCATCAAAACTCTAACTAAATAGTCTAAAAATCCAGTCTTGTTCTCTCAAAACCACTCGTCCTTATTGCGTATTCCTATTCTCTTTCTGCTTCACTTGTCCTTGCCCATCTCTACCAATAAGACAACCCACGTATTTCCTTAAATCAACCAATCGTCCTCTCAACTCAACCACCTCAGCTCTATCCACTTATCCTGGCACTCTCGCGGTGATACCTCATCAACTTGGTGAGAATCGAAGATGGATCCTTTTCTTTTCAGTCTCCATTTTATTTTTATTTAACTTGTTTTTTTGTCAAACCCAGTGCCCTTGCTCTCTTAGTCTCAGTCTCCTGCTTCCAAAAATCAACTCGTCGTGCTCTCACACTCAGTGTGCTTTTTCAGTGGTATGCTTCTTCTCTTGTGTTTCCACTGATCAAAAGAATCTCTTGTTTTCTATCTTATTCTTTCTATGGTTCTGATTGTCTCTACTTCTCAGCGTTCTGGTTGTGTCTTTAATCAATCCTCAATAAGCTGTTACTGAGTTATTGAGTGTTGCTTTCTGGTTTGCTGCAAATATTCCTCCATGGGAGATCACTGCAGCCCAAGTGATTAGTCCCAAATCCTCCAGCTCTTGAGCACGGAGTCCAAGCTCCTTGGCGTCCTTGGAAGTGATAATGTTGATAGCGGACGCTTTGAATGTCGCGAGGCAGGAAATATGGGGATCCCATGTGACCGATAATTTCCCTTGATCGGACTTGAAGCCATTGAATTCCCCTGGGCCACCTTGCGTTTGTTTGAGCCGCGAGTGGTGCCAGTGGATTTTTTCTTTTCTTCTTCAAAGAAGAAAATATATTAGAAGTGGATCTTGACTTTATCATCATCGATATTCGCAGGATCATCTGTAGTTATATTGTTTTCATTTGTGGGTGCCGAGGGAGCGCGAGTAGAAGCAACAGGGGAAGGTTTCGGATGACTGGGGGGGAGGACCATATGTGTCTTGTATCCAATTGTCAAGCTGTTCCAGCGATGGAGTTGCTTCCAGCTCCAAGGAATAGTCGTCTATGCAAAGGAAATCACAGTAAGCATTTCCGGTTGGGGGAATGATCTTAATAAGGGGGGGGGAACTTATTGGCATCCTTGGTTTTGTATCTGCTCAAATCATCAATCGTGGGTTTTGCCGTTGATTGATATGTTGTACAGGGGGAAGCCGCTGCCAGAAAATGAGTGGGTGACGGGGGTTGGCAGCTCCCACCCGGCGCAAATACCGGCGAAAAAAGATTTCGGGGGGGAAAAAAATGGTGCGGAAAAAAAGTGTGCGAAATCCGCAAGCTTTTTTTGGATTAGCTTCAAGAAAAAAACGAGTTGGGTCCGACAGTTCTTGCAAACACAATAATAAAATCCTCTGAATAAGAACTGGAGAAAAATTCCAAAAAAATAAAATCATAACACCCCCCAAAAAAGGGAGATTTATTACAGTTAACTTAATATTGATTGAACCGTTGTGTTTTAAACTCTTGAAAGTGTGGAAAAAAAAAATTAAAATGACCCAAATGAATTGCTTTGCTTAGCTCCCTCATGATTCTAGATTACCCTGCAAAATACCATATTCCAATCCAGAGCTACCAAGCCATGTTTCCTCCAATTCAAATGGCCGGGAAATAGCCGTCAGTTTGCTTTTTATAAACTCACAAATCTAGTTGAGATATTCCTTGCAACCACATGGGTTTCTGGCAAAGCATTTCAGCAATTGGCTGGGTTGATCAGCCGCCCTGTGGGTTTTCACGCGCTCGCTCAGCCAGGGCTCTTACTGACTGCTCAATTCGTTGTGGCTTACGAATGCTGAATCGAAATGCAATCCTGATTGAGAACGGTTGGCGCAATAATGGCTGAGTGATCCCTCAATGACGTCACAAGGCGAATCCACACATCGCTGATCTCAACTCTTTAACTTCCGCTTGAGAGTCATCCTCTTGACCATCCATTCACATTACCCCACCTTTCTATCTTCATCCTTCCTTAATCCACAAGAATAGCATCCACAAGGTAAAAAAGGATAATATTCAATACGCTACCATGTCTGATGCTGCAGCAAACAGTGCCTCGGATGAGTTGAAACAGGCTCTTTCACTCGACTCGCTCTTTGGACTTAAAGGTCTGGTAGCTGTCGTCACTGGTGGTGGAACTGGGTTGGTCAACCATCAATGGCTCTTTTCCAGCTTTCTATTCTTGCCTCTTGCCGTGATGATTTGTCTAGTATATATCTTGAGCATCTTGGATCGTTGTGCCAAGCGACACCATTTGTCATGTCGCTCAAGAACCCCATCGACTCGAGACGGTTGCTGACCTAGTTGCCCTTTTGGAACAAAACAGCATTGGTTTAATGTGTGCTCAAGCTTTGGCAGCTCACGGTGCCAGAGGTACGCTCACGAGGACACCCCATTCAAAACTGCTTTGATTTCCGCATTCTTAACTGCCTTGGAAAATAACGTATCTCAAAACCTTCCCATCACTCTTGTTCTTCAAGTTTATATTACGGGCAGGAGAGAGGAAGTCTTGAAACAAGCCGTTGATAATTACCACAAACACGCCAAAGGAGAAATCATTGGGTGAGAGTGACCGACCCCATTGCTTCATCTCAACTCAGCTTCCATGATGCATAGACTGACTAGGTCATGATTCTCGACATTCTACGAAAGCCTTCAGGCAGATGTTACTGACAAATATGATTTAGAAAAAATCATTAACGAGATTTCTGAAAAAGAACCTAAGGGCGTACAAATTTTGGTTTGCAGTAGTTTTAAACTAAGCTTGCAAGTTGGCTGCGAAGCAGGATTCAAGAGTCACGCGACTCACTCACTTGAATTTGTTCTTGCTTGATAGGTGAACAATGCCGGAATCTCTGGCCCAAAGACCGAGGTTTTCAGTAATGGGCACTCGATTCAAGAGGCTTCTCAACAGTTTTTCAAGAATGAAAGTTTCGACCAATGGGATTCAGTTTGGAGGACCAATGTTTCGGGTGTTTTCTTCACCACGGTCGCCTTCTTACCGTTATTAGAAAAAGGGAGTGATAACAATATGAACTACCGAAGTGGAGTAGTTAACATCACTTCAATCGTGAGTTTACCACGTGGGTTTAGCGTCGCCGAACAACTGATTTCAGTATGAACATGATTTCCCTCACTTTTTAACTCGATTGCAACAGAGTGGGATGGTAAAAATATCGCAAAATCATTTCTCCTACAATGCCAGTAAAGCAGCTGCTATTCATCTCACCAAGTAAGTGTTATGCTTTTGGTATTTTCCAATTAGAACACATTACTATGCATCTATAGGACTCTGACTTTCTCTCTGGGCTCAATCAGAATGATGGCGTGCGAGCTTGCAAACAGTAAGATCCGCTTCAATTCCATCGCACCCGGGGTTTTTCCTTCTGAAATGGTAAGAACTCGAGTCCACCACAGCAGATTTAATTAATGAAATCTGATATTTGCGTGCACTTTCCCACTCGCTTTTGTTGCTTTCTAGACGGCAAAACGCGAAAGCGATGGGTTGAGTTAATTCAGTCCTACCTCATGAGGACCTCAAGGCTCTGACGCTAACCACATATACACTGGTACCTCTGCGAAATGGCAATGATAATTTCACTAGCCGCGGCAAAAGCGACATCTCGGAGTCGTTTGATGCCTCAAAATACAAGATCCCAGCGGGGCGCCCCGGAAGGTTAGAGGAGATGGCGGCATCCATTCTTTACGTCAGTAACTGGTTTTTATTTTTATTTTTTACTCTTGGAAGTCTAGCAGTTTTGTAATCTATTCAAGTGTCGCCTGCTTGTCGACAGCTTTGCGGTAAAGGTGGTCAATACTGCGACGGTTTAGTTATGAACGTGGATGGCGGGATTTTGCTGTAAGCGCTATTTTTCCATGTCCCGCTCACGAGGCAATGTTGAAGACGAGTTTTATCTGTAGTACGAATCCATCGGCCTGTTGACGGAGGTCCAACGAGACCAAGCAATAAAACTCTTTACCAGTTCCGTGGTACATATCTTTTGACATAATGAGTTCTGAAAATTACTCCCGAAGTTATTACCTGGTCGCTGATCAGTCAGAAAATATTCATGCTCGACCCAGTTTATGATTCATGGACAGTTTGTTGCACCACTTTAAGAATGTTGCTCTGTGCTCCCTTCCCCGCAAGCAGCGCTCCGGTTTATTTGTTAATGGTGCTTCAAATAACTTGGGGTATTTTTAATACATCCTACCACTGTGATGCATTCCAAAGATTCGTAAGTTGGTTTAAATTTGCGTTGGTTATGGAGTGAACTGGTTTGCAACTATCCAAGGCAGCTGAGATGAGTGGATCCCCAAGCCGCGAGGGACAATCAAGTGTGATGGCGACGGGTGAGGAGATTAAGGTGTTGCAATCATATTCCTTAGAATTATTTCCCCATCCACATTCAGTAGGGGTTATGAGCCAACCTGATTCATGTCAACCAGCTTGAGCTTGTCAAAAGTTCTCGGTTAGGGTTGTTGGTTGTTTCTTATGGAATCTTTAATATGCGATGACTGGACAGTGGTAGGCTTCATCTTTTATCTTGTTTGATGGCGAGATGATTTGTTGAGCGTCGAGATGGCCGAGGTGATTGAGACACGCGAGTTCTTGGAGACAACCACCATCTCACCTTGGACAGCCATCGGATCATGGGGCTCAACTCATCGAAGCTATCCAGATCAACCGTATCAGCTGCAACGCAGAAGAAGGTCAAACCACCGCCAACAAAATCTGACATCAGTGGCGTGAGCTTCTCCAAGACCAATGGCAAGTTTGCTTCAGTTTTGTTTTGTCGGATCGTGGTTTCATTCCAGCTGCTGATGGCCAGACTTGCCTCTTGACTAGAAATTCGGCAAGATGGCTTTGATCCACAGCTCGCTCACATGTTGAACAAATTGGGCCCTGTCCATGTACCCAAGTTGTCTACCAATTTCCATCCCGTAAGAAGTTCTCTTGAACTGTGTCCATCCCGGGAACTTGTTAATGAAGAAACGGCTCTACTTTCTTTCTCTACAAAAAAAAAAAAAAAATAACATCGCAACGCCACCGCGCTCACTCAAAATACAGAAAGACAACATGTTGAAGATATTAGAGAACCGGGGGAATGATTCATCGGAAGGTAAAAGCGAACACGACAAGTCAAGGCCCAGCACATCAGATGGGAGTAATGGACGAGAAACGACTAGACTAGATATGACAACGATCGTGGAGATGATCCGACAGCACCATATTGACCAAGGACGCATCCATCCATCATTCTCAAATCTCGATCAGCAAGACTCGGACTCTCTCGATCGACTGTCTAAGACTACAAACCCAGATACTTATCACTATCTCGTCCAACACTTTCATCCCATCGATAATATCAAACTCGTCAAAAATCCTGACCCTAATCAATCAGATCAACCTATCAAAATGGTATGCTTTCATGACTGTTATTTTATTTTATTTTTTACTTGAAGAAACGATAGAAACAGGACTTAACATGCATCGACGTGAGACTGACCTTTTCCAAACCTACTTTCTTATAAAAATGATGGCAGGCTTTTTGGTCCCAGCCAACCCCCGAATCCAAGCGGATGTGAACCCATGGAAATATGATTTCTACATATTTATAATTCACCCCCAGCATAATTGGCTAGGCACCTGTGAACACCCCCTAGATGCAGCTGAGAGACATACTTGTTAGGATTTCAGCAGGGGAGGTAAGAGGTGAAAGAGGAGCTCAACGGGGGCTCTAGTTGAAT
>LAVV01014093.1:13573-23723 GCA_001263375.1 Puccinia sorghi
ATCTTTTTCTGACTTGTTTCTCTCAAAAGTGTGTCGGCTTCAAATTGCAATCAATCTCAATTCAAAAATCTCTTAGTTTTTAGGGGCACACTAAACTGACACCCCTCTTTGGACACATCTTTTATGATTTCAGTAGGGGAGGTAGGGTGAAAGAGGAGCTCCAGTAGGGTCAGGTTGAAGGTGTCTCAAACTCAATGGTTCATTTCATACAAAAGGAGTAGGCTCAAGTAGACACAACTAGAGAGCCCCCTTGGAAGATCCAAAGGGGGCCTAGACAATGAACAAAGGACAGGTGACGGGAACAGGATGACCACTTGGCCAGACAGGGACAGGAACAAAGGCCACTTGGCCAACACAGGAACAGTTAAACAGGGAACAGGATGACAGGAAAAGGTATAACTGGACTAACAGGAGACAGAACTGGAACTGAGGACATGAACAGGGATTTGGAGACAGGAACAGAAACTGGGAGCAGGAGTAAATTAATAAGAAAAGGAGAAGAGAAATGGGAAGGAGAAATCATGGAGTGAACTCATAATATTCTGACAAAATCCACACCCCTTCTTGTCACCACGCCCCTGCCTGAGGTGTCAATACAAGTTGACACCGCTTTACACCCAAAAATGGTGTGGAGAAATGTTAAAGCCCCCAAAAAGGTATGTAATCACATAGAGGACCAAGAAAGCGGTGTAGATGACCGCAGAGGACCATTGAATCCTCTTGAGGCCTACTGGAGTAGAAGGAGGGTCTGCATAGTTTGTAATGAACTTTTCTAGGGGTATGGAACATGAATTTTTCAATTTTTTAAATTCTATTCCTAAAGATTGAAGGTGGTAGAATTTTATAGTACATTTTAATTTTGACAATTTTTACATCTATAATTATTATGCATGTCTATGATACACTTATTTTTCATCAATATTTTTGAAGGTAAAATTGCCACATATTTGATGATAGTAAACACTTTCCTGCACTTTGAAGGGTGAATAATTTATGGGTAAAATTTATTTCTCCAAAAAAAAATCAATTTATTTTAATGATGTTATGTCCACTTAAAAAACCTGGTGTAATGCAAAATATTACAACATGACTCCAAAGAAGGGTGTCAGTTTAGCATGCCCTATTTTTTACTTTGAAATTAAGAAACTTTTGTATCCATTTTCATCAGTCCCCATTATTTTTCTCAGAAAGAAAAAACATGCAGACTGTACATAATTATTTACGATTTTGCTCCTATAAATTAGAGTGCAAATTTTTTTGTCTTGGCACTGTACTGATGGAAGCCAAAGAGGTTCTGTAAATTCTGATCCAAGGGGTTTGATAGGTTTCTGTCCAAGGTGACCAGGGGTAAAAATATGCCATTGGGTCCTTTCCTTTCATCAGAGTAGTTGATTTATGGCCTGAGTAATGAGAAGTAAATGAAAGTGATAGAAAATAATAGAAAATGGATATCTTTTTAATTTTTAACATTTTAGAATACCACAGCCACAAGGCAACCTTGTCCAGAAGTTTGGTACTGACAGATGACTACTGCACCTTCATGCTGCCTGAACCCACACCAAGACACACTGCGTCTTGGTTTGATAATGGTTCAATCAACTTTCATCTTTTCATTTATTTCATCATGAATTTATGCAGTCTTGAACACCATAACTCATTTATGGTTTTCAAAATTTGAACTGATTTCTTTTGAAGGTTTTACATAATGGGGGGTATCAAATATAAAGGAGTCCACCTTTAGAACCTTTTGATTAGAAAACATCAAATCCACAATTCCTAATTCACAGATTTCCAAAAAAAAAGTATAGCTAAAATCAGAACGGATTTCAAAACCAAAAAATGTAAGTATTTGCTCCCAAGTACGGGTTTCATAAATAATTACTAATGATCACTGTCTCACAATACTCAACTAACCTCACTAAATCCATCAAAAGATACCTCATCCACACAATAAATCATGCGTCAGCAATCATCTCAACACAAGCAGGTTCTCAAAGCAGCAAGTACTACTGACTTCATCATGATGTTTGACTCAGAAACCACAAGAAAGTCAGACCTGGAAGATTACTTATCCTTTTGCAAACACCAATACAAGAAACAAAAACTTTCAGCCAAGGGAACCATCACTACATTCCATCCACAACACAATTTTTCTGCCATACAAAGCCTTTATGAATTCTGTTTCCAAAAACTTTTCCATATGAGCTGGCCATGTTTTCTCAATCTTCTGCATTTGATTGAACCAGATCCCATATTCTAAAACAAATCTCAGAATCCTCAACAAGATGTCTCAATTCAACTGGCTGTTTCCACATTCCGCCTGGGATCTAATGGTAATGGAGCAGCTGTTCTCAGACTCAAGAAGCTATTCACAAATTTGGATATGTAGTAATCAACCTGTACACTACACAAGTCATCAAAGCAATCTACAACATGCAATAAATTTTTGAATCATGGCCAACACAAGAGGAAAAAAGTAGAAATATCTCAGGTCATGGGAGAATACGGCTTTCCTGGCTGAATTTATTTTGTGGATAGGACAGCAATTCCACCTAGTCAAAAGCCCCCCATAGATTTCAATCACTACTATGATTGCAAGAAGAGGTCAGGTGTCACTAATTCTTCTGTGATAAGCAATTCTGAAACAACTCTTTACTAATTTCCACATCCCATTGTCAACAGATACTCAATTTCACTCACCCTTGTTTTTGATGTCAACAAGAAATTCACATCCTATCTAGCCGGTTATCCAGGATCATGCCACAATAGCTATGTATTCTCAAACATGCAGATTGCTCATCAGCCTGAAAAATTCTTCAAAATCATTTACTTCTAGAAAACTCAGATTATACAAGTGATTGGTTTACACTACAAAGAACTAGGATTTGTCCAAACCAGTTCCAACATCAAGACTCTTCAAATCAAAAGAATTGGCTCCATCTGACTGTTGAACAAGCATGGGGAAATATTTTTAAACTACGTCTTTTTTATTCCAGATCTTGTTGTCAATCTAATCTCAGTCCCACGCTTAGCACAAGGAAATCATAATTCTTTACAAAAATAGCTTAAGTCGTGAAAGACAATGACGTCAAGATGGATGGAAAATATATCATAAATCTGCCTACATTGGAGTTTGACAACTGAACATTCTCAAGTCATCTCTCTTCTGCTGAGTTCATTCACAAATCCCTGCATGTGAGCTATCATGGATTAAAAAAGAAACTCATTATTCCACTAAAAATCATCAAGGACTGCAAGTTGTGTGCCGTGGCCAAAGTCACTCATGCCTTTTACAATTCTGAACACACATGTAAAACCCCACTGCGTGGTTTCACTCAAAAAGTCAACATATTACATAATTATGACACACCACTATTTAGTATTCTCATTCCCGCGTCCACCTAGCTCAGTAGAGACCCTAACTTCTTTCTTTACTGAGCTAGGTGAGTAATAATACATTCCTCTATATTTCTCCTTTATTTTGTATTCCTTTTCAATTCTCAAGTAGAGACCCTAACTTCTTTCTTTACTGAGCTAGAAATCCAAATCAGGTTCTAGAACTTGTCTCCCAAAGCTATACAGCTTTGATTCTAGTCAGGACTTCCAGTGAGGAGCTGAAAGCAGCTCCTTTACCGTTTTTCTTTCTCAAACCTCACCACCCACTCTAGGACATCCGTAAAGCATATGCCCAAAACTTGCAAGAACCCCCTACCTGACAAACTAGCCTCTTCTGTTGATGATCCTGAGGCATTACTTTGTGCGAGAAACACCGAAAAGCCAAATCTTGCTAAACTTGCGAAAGCCGCCGCCTCAACAACCACCCCTGATGCTCCTGCGTCAACGTCCCTGCCCAGTACCTGAATTACCTTCCCCCTTCCTATCACGTTCTACCTCCATCATGCAACCTCAAGACTTTCCCTTCACACCTGGGCCTTTTCCAATACGGGAGGCTCCACACCTAAAGAGGGTCCGTCCTCTGGGTCCTCCACACTGCCCACAGTACCGAAACCGGAAGAACATTCCACCAACAAGCTTGTTCACTTTCTTCTGGCGGCTCAACACGCCAGCACAGTCCATTACTTGGCAGATAGACAGGCTCTGGCCGCTGACTGACGCGCCACGCTCAACAGGTTATCCCAATTCGAACAAGTGTTGCTCCGACTTAGTGTCAAGCCAGCGACTCCAACTCCGTCGCCTCAACCAATTACCGACCATGGGATTGATCTGTAGTATTTTTGCGTGTCGGAAGGCCCAGTCTATCGTGGACCATTTTAGGCAGTGGAGCCATTCTTAAACTGGATGAAGCAACTCAAGGTATTTTTTGAGACCAAGGGAGTTGTTTTAGACAAGGATAAGATCCGCATCGGCGGATTGATTCAGGAGACCAACACGCTTGCCTTTTACATGGCTGATGTTTCGTCACACACAAATTTGTCATGGGATACCTTTTTCTGTGGAAAGAAAAACTGTCTGAGGAGGTAACTGAGTGTCCTCCTTCAATTTGTATTGCGTTTGTTGAGTTTAGGCTCGAAATCCTCTCCTGTGACGTCGTCAAGACCTTGTCACATTCCTTCTCAAGACTCCCCACTGCACTCGAAAAAACCTAACCTTCTCCTTAGTAGAATCAGTTAGGTTTGAAGTTAATCTTAAACCTAATTGCACGTGGTTTCTCCTTTTCTCTCTCAGACTCACCTTGCACCAATCTGAACTCCAACTTCATCTCACTAAACTCTCAAGACAAATCCTTGCCCTCAACAGAATCAAGCAGACTCTTTCAAGAAAAGCCTTGGTACTCAATCCCATCAAGATAAAACATCAGTAAATCTGATCAATCAATATCCTTCCATTAACACCCATCTTCCATCATTTCAGTATCTGATCTTCTGCCCTCAATGTTTGTCTCTTCTCATTTCCTCCTCGCCTCTCTCTCCGTTGTTTGATCTCTAAAAAACTGAAACTCTTATTTTCTGTTGTCTGATCTTTCTTCTCATTTCTTAGACTACTTCCTATTCTCGCCTTCATCTCACAGCTTCCTTGTCTTCACTCCTCACTATAAATTATTCTTCTGTGGTATGCTTTCTCTCTTTCTCATTCTATTCCTAATGTTCTCTGTTTTCTTTGTCATTGACTTTTTCTTTTCTTCTTCAGTGTGGTTTTGATTTCCAGCAATTTAGTTGTCATCTTATTATCTTTGGTGTGCCTTGGCTCTTGGGGATGTTTTTATGAAAGTTTGATGCACTTCTTTTTACTTTTGAGGTGTCTTTGGGTGTCTCCTTTTCAGAAAATTGATTATCCTTTTCAGGGGATTCATCTTGCAACAATTCATCCAACACATGCTGTGTAATCTTTATAGGCGAGGTGGAAGCTGCAGGTCTCAGAAGTAGCTGCCATTGATGGCATAGCATGTGCTGAGTGATAAGGCGGACCAAAGAAAACAAAGGAAAGAATTTTCAGAGATTTTGTTAGGCTAAGCAAATTACATTTTTGCTGTTTTCAGTAGCGTTTCAGAAATGGTGGGGGGGAGGGGGTCAGTGAAGGGGAGGCAGTCATTAGGGGGATTTTGGGCTTAGTGGGTATTGGAGGAGGGTTGGGAAGACAAAGGTCTTTCCAGAGAGCGCTGCAGGGGCAAAACTGCTTTCAGAAGCATAGCTGAGAGGGTTTCAGGGTTTTGGAAGCAAGGACTTGAGGTTGGAGGCGGACTCAGGGCAGTTTTTCAGGCAGTGGAAATCAATGACGGGGGGTGCGGAAGTGCGGGGAATGTGGGTAGCGGGGAGGATTGGCGGGAAGGAGCAGGGGTTCAGGAGTTTGGGGAGGCGGGGGAGGGGCTCTGACTTTTTGGTATCTATCATTATCACATATATCATCCATCTATGTAGAAAGGAGAGATGCAGAGTTTTGGGGAGAAGAGAGAAGAAAATCAACAAATCATCCAAGGCAGAATAATCAGAATCACTTTCCGGGTTGCAACAGAAAAGAGTGGTGAAAGGGAGTTTTTATTGACAGATTGAAGGAGATTCAGATTACTAGTGATTCAAGTCTTCCGCAGTGACACCAAAGATTACCTGAAAATTACAGAGAAAAACTCTCAGTTATCTACCAACAGTTTTTCTTTGCACAAAACTCTGAGGGGTTGAGTTGGGCTAGAATTTAAAAAATTATCTTTTATTTTTTGCTTCTTGTTCTTCTTGTTGGGGTCTTGAATCAAATTGGAGGGTAAGATATCAGGGGAGCAGGCATTCTCTTCTTCTTCCAGTATGTCATATGTTGAGTTGTTATTGTTTGCAAGCTTGCCTTGTTTATTAATTTTTCCTGAAGGTTGAAACTATCATTTTTTGACTTGGTCCTTATCAATCTAAATCAAGAAATAGAAATATATTTATTTAAATTTTCTAACAAAGTTTTCTTTTTTTTGAAGTGTTTATCTTGCCTTGTTGGTTTCATCAGTGTCAGCCTATATGCTTCTAAACTAGTGTTTACGGGAACTGGGATGTGCTATGAGTGATTGATAAATGGTTTTGTTGAAAGGTGGAGGATAGTATCTGGATTAATATCAGGTTAAGGAGTAATTAGCTCCATTATTCAAATCTTGAAAGTCTTCTCAACATTTAACAGAGAGGGAAATCCAGATTTAACGTTGGATTCTTCCTGCTGAGACAAAGAGGGAATATAGTTGAGTAAGTGAAAACACTTTATTGGTTGAGTCCCACAGGGGGAGGTTTAACAAATTGGGAATCTGGGATCCAGTTGAGCCTCAAGACTTGTGGAAGTCACTACAGGAGTATTCAGAGAAGACAGTGTCAGTGTGGATGATGACGGAGGTGATATCCAGTGGAAAGAAAAAATAAAAGCTGTTGGTAGTTTGTTGTTGGAAAATACAGGGGAGTGTTGAAAATAACAATCATGTACCGAAGTACTACTGAGGACTTTTGGTTGGTTGTGTGAAGACTGAGGAACAAAGCCTGAGGGTCCAGGGCTCTAAATATCTTCAATTGGCACTCAGAAGCGCTCATGGGATACTCTGTGAGGTTTATGGGATACTCCAGGATCAGTCAGGGCACATCAATGGATGAGGTCATAGTGCACTGCAAGGGATAAGTACATATACCAAAGGATCAGAGCTTTCTTATAACATTCTGGAATATCCCATAGGATCTGTTGTTGAACTAAGTATATTTCAATATAGTTGATTAAAACTTTCTTTCATTGTGTGAGAATATACAAAGGTTTATTCTATGCATTTCCAGGGGCTATGGTATGTATTGAGGATATTGGTAGCTGCTATAATTATTTCCAGATGATTAAATACATATTTTCAGCGCACATTTCTGGGGTTAAATTATGCTAATTTTAAGTTTACATGTAAATAAAATAACTTAGAAAAAGAAAAAAAATACAAGGACGGAACATGCAAGGGTAAGAAAAAACTTGGCAAAGCCTGGTAAGCCTTTTTGAGGAAAAAAAAAAGATTATGGTCTGTTCTTGGGAGAGGAAGAAATATCTGCCTGGGGTTCTGGGGTCTGGGCTCTATTAAGTTGATTTCCAGATGAGGGAAAGGATTGGATCTCCCTCCTTGCAGACTATGAGTGTGATGTCTGTGACATGTAAATTGTAGTCTCTGGACATATAAGAGCCCCTGATATGGCTCATAACACAAAACTAGTAAACATTCAGCCTTAGAGACAGCAAGCCTGTACAAAAGGCTTCAATAATACATAAAAATATTTATTTCACTCATTTTTTCTCTGAAAAGAGTTTTTTTATCATGAAAAGCAATGTCCATAAATTGAATTGCTTCTTCTCACATGATTACCCTTCTTTTTCTACCCATTTAAAATACATGAGGTGTGATAAAGTGGTGTTGTGTGCCTGAAATAATCAAGTTTGAAAATAAGTGGATCTTCTAGCTCACATTGAATAGATAAACATACCAGGTGAAAATTTTCAACCTAAGGACCGAAAAAAACCAGGACCAGAACAGATCACTCAACAGGAAACCAGAGGTCTCTCACTGCTAAGTCATTCACTGAAAGAAAAAAATGGACAACTGCCTGCAGCTGACATGCAGCATGCACCAGCCAAGCTGCCATCCAAGCTCCACATGTTTGCATATTTAGATTTTTTTTGGAAAAGTCACTGTTCAGTATGCACAGTGACTGTGCATCAAAGATTGGTTGAATCAATTTTGGAGAATGGTTGGAGTAACAGCAGAAGCTTCCTGGGACTTTTTGCATGTCAACTGCAGGCAGTTGAGCAAGTACTTTTTGCAGTGATTTCCCCATTGCAACCAGTGTCAATATTACATACCAGAAATCCAGCTCTCTACCCAGAGTTGAACTGTTTGAGTCAATTTTAAGCCTCCTCTTGTTTTCAGCTCCATCAGCTTAGAGTTTAACAGTAGAATGCTAAAAAATAATTCTATTTTCCTGCCTTTTTATCTAGTGTTGTAATTTTCTTCTAAAAGAAAACACCATTTAACAAACCAATTTGTGTCCTGTTACCACTCTAGAGGCACAGGATCACACCAAAAGTAAACATAAATAGAAATAATCAAGCAGGATGCACCCGCTGCATATCAGGGAATTAGAAATAATAATTAAGGTCTTATTTCTATTGGAGAATAGAAGAATAAGGTTTTAGGGAATTGAGTTGAGTAATTTGTGGATTTTAACTACTTGGGGAATATCACGTATGTTGATATAATCAGCCAGATTCTTTTCAACTTGTTTTTATCAATAGAACAAAATTTATCAAAATCCTAATCCATAAGTAAACAAGTGATTCAAAAAAAAATGAAAGAGTAAGTAACCTCCAATTTATATTAAGAAATAGTGGAAATACATATGGAATCATTTTTTTTTAATGTCAATGTGTCTAATCTTATTTAAAGCTTGATCAAAAGGGATGATACAGTGTTCTTTTAGTCAGCTTGGGCATCAAACTTGCACTAAGGGTTTACAAATGCTCAATCTCCCATCAACTTGTTCATGGCATGATAGTGGGGACACATGCTTTCAAGCTTCTCATTGATTGTACTGATTCCCACCCTTGATCTTCATTTGTCAATCCAAAACCTGTGGATATGGATTTGGTGTGAAATTTCTTGTACTTTTCTTTGTAGTTTTTGAATTGAGCCTTCATCTGACAGGGGGTAAGGTTGATCTTTGAGGCCAATTCATTTTGGAAATTGAAAGCCATTGATTTTACCTTTGGCTGGATGACCAACAGCAGAAGCCTCCCAAGTTCCAAATAAGTTGTTTTAATTCCATTTGATCTTGATCCCTTTGATGATTAAAAGGTAGTCATCTCTCTTCTGGTGACCTGAAGTTTTATCAGAAGGCTAGTCTCCAGATGAATCATTACCTCTGTTTTTCTTGGACTCTTGTTGGATGGCAAGCGTCTTAGGGTTTGATTTATTGGATTTAGGGGTTGGATTCTTGGGCATGGCCAGGGTAGCTTTCTTGGATGTTTATTTTTTCTGATTGGATTTGTTTATTGGAGGCATGATTCTGGCACTGGAAAAGAGTAATATGGGGTTAGTAGTGTCTTGGTATGTAGTTAATAAGTGGAATCCCTAGCTTCAAATGAAGGGATGAGGGGATAGGATTGAATCATGGAGGTATTAAAAAAGGAAGGGAGGAGGGGATATGATTGAATTGTGGAAGCATATTTAAATCTGAGACTGAGATATGTGGGAATTTGTGGGTTTTCAGGGAATAAAATGTGGTTTTGAAGGTTATAATTGATACAGATTAGGGAAAATAAATATAAATTTGTGTGGATTTGTTGAAAATCATGGATTAGATAATTGTCTATTTGGTTGTATTTGATACCCCCAAATATTACCACAAAATAATCATGAATATTTGAATGAAAATTTAGAGAGACTTGGTTGATTCCATGATAAAGTTGGTTTGTATGGCAGTGCTTATCAAAAATAGATCACCATAATGAAGCTTCTCACAGAAATCTTGTAACTGCAGTTATATATGATAAATTACACTGGTATTTTGTGAGCCTGGGCCTCTGGAGCGGCAGAAAAAGACACAAAACCATGCCAAATTACATGTCAAAACATGCCAGGTGACATGCAGTTAGATTGTGTGTTACTCTGGCGCTATTCCATTTTATTCAAGATATTATGTCCTTGGTG
>LAVV01014104.1:6045-16185 GCA_001263375.1 Puccinia sorghi
GAAGAAATGAAAAATGATGAAAAAGAAACAAAAGGCTTACCAGAGGGTGCATAGCCAGATGATTGACCTGAATGGAGGTCAAAACCGGATTCATCCACAAAAACAACTTTTCAACCTAGATCCATCCCACACCAGTGGACAAAGTTTGCTTGTTGCTGCAGGAGCTCGGGTTTGTTCCACAAGGCTGGTATGTTGGTGACCTGCTTCCATGATATGTCCATATTGTGGGTGAGGTTGCTGATGGCTTGAGTTGTATTGAGATCTTGGAGATCCTCAGCAAGGGCACGGGCCTTTTCTTGTTTGCTTTGATCTTGAGATTGGTCGAATCCATGACCAGCGCGATGGAATCAGACGGTGGGTTTGACATCTACAAACCCAAAAACAAAAAAAGGCAGAAACCCTGTTGCATATTCACCTTTAAGGAAAAAATAAAAAGAAACAAAAGATTTATGTTATACGTTTTGGAGTGTAGTTGTGGATTGGTCAGCCACAAACTTGAATTCAGCCAAGCGGATCTTGGCAATATGCCAAGATTCCGGGCCACCCAAACTTGGATTTTCAAGCCCCCTGGGCCCCCTTGGCACTGTGCCAAGCGGGACTTGGGCATGTGCCCAGACTGGCTTGAAATACCACATATATGCAACACATTATCAAGTCTCTCTGGCCAAGGAGTAGAGGTATTTGAGCCAGCAAGAAGTGTCTGTGGCTATGGAGAGTGACAAGTCCAAATTTCCCAGGTATGAATTCAATGACTGAGAGAAAAGTCACCCTGTTGTATCCTTTGCATCTTCTCTGGAACAATTGGAGTACTGTTGACAACCATCCTCCGAGCAACACAGAAAATATACCAGATTGTTTCAGTTCCTCTGATCACCCACTCCTCCATATTGCTCATCAAATCAACAGACAAACAAAAGTATTTTTTTAGGTTGTAATTGCAGGTCAGAGGAGCCAATCACAACTCCCCTCGAAACCCCAAACCCTTGGCACAAAAAAAAAAAAAACCCACCAAGCCTCCTTCTTACTTGAGATAAAAAAAACAAAAACATTATCTCCCTTGGTTGGATCTTTCATAAGCACAGTGGTATTGAATTATCATTATTAAATTTATCCAAGAAGAAAGAAGGAACAAGAAAAAAAGAATCTTTCATTTATTCATTCATCAAAAAGAAAAAAAGCAGGCAGAATATATATATAGGAGTGTATGAATCAAAAGAAGGCAAGATAACATGAGAGTTTGTTGTTGTTGCATGTACGAGGGAGAGGGGGAGGGGGGTTGGAAAGAAAAATAATAAAAACAAGGGAAGATATACAGTGCTTGGTGAACTCAAGAGCTGAAAGCGCAGCCGTGTGGGATAAAACAGTGAGCCAAGGTGAAACAAGGTTAGTGGAGGAGGAGGAGCATTTCTTTTTTTAGCCTGTACCCTCTTCTTTCTTCATCACATGCGAAGAGCTGATCTGCGGCCAATGAGAAGCTACAAGAGACGATGACGACGTGAGCCACCCAAACAAACAAAAAAGGAGGGGGGTTGGGTTGGAGGTCAAGGAGGGATGGAAATGGGGAGGGGAGATGACTTACCTCCGTTGCTGCTGCCGTTGCCGCTGCCACTGTTGTTCTCATTGAGCTGTAGCCCGCCGGGAGTGGTCCTGTTCTGGGAGCCGATCCTCGCGCCGGGCAGGGCGGGATCGGATGTCGAGTTGCCCATGTCGCCGGCCAAGGTATTGGTAGCAATGGTCGAGCCGCGCCGGGAGGGGTTATTACCACTACTGAACGGATAACCTGAGCTGGGGTTGGTGGATGCTGAAGAAGAGGTGGGGTAAAGAAAGGAGCTGGGTTTTGTTCCCGAGCCGGGTGAGCCTTGGCCGGGCGCATAACCGTGGCTATCGCGCTCTACCAATCCACCAGTTCCGCCGCTGCTAGCCGCCGCCGCCGCCGTCGCCGTCTGGAAGGTACTCTCGGTCACCACCGGCGAGAGATAGCCTCCATAGCTTCCTGTATGACGGGAGGATGGTATCCTGTTCGTTTGGGGTTGTTGGCTGGGCGAGCCTGAAAATGGGTAATCACTCATCCCTCGGGCGCCTGTGTTCGGAGAGGACCCAACTGGTTGCCCACTCCCACCTAACCGATTGATGGATGGTAACCCATAAGAAGACGGCGGTACTGATGACGATCGATGTGCATTACTTGCTGAATCGGTAATACCATATTGGGAATATAAAGCTTCACCTCCATCACTAGTCGACGTAGCCGCTCGGTAGGCCTACATGATGACATCAATACACTTTTGCCGCGAGCAAAAATAAAATAAAATAAAATAAATAAAGGCGAGGGAACTCACCACTGAATCATCATAACCACCCACTTGGTGAACGGACTCCAAACTGTTGCGACCTTCGTGAGCTGAGAGAGAAAGAATGTGTTGTTCAGTGACATCAAGTTTCAGTGCTTATCGGGCATGGATGATCTTTAATTGATTAACTGACCAGATGGATCATGACGGGTATTGCGATTACTGACCGGTTGTTGGTCTGGGCCAACGAGTGAGGCCGAGTGCGAGTCAGGGAGGAAGGAGTGGGGAGAATAATTGAGGGTACTAGTGGTATGATGAGTTGAGTTATAATATGGCACTGAATTCTGCTGATCGTTCAACGTATTGTTGCCAGAAGATGAGGCAGAGAGAGGTGGCGATCGAGTAGGTCGGGGATAAGGCTCATATCGACTCGAGGAGGCGCTGGTGATTGTTGATGATCGACCAATGTGGGTTGAGCCGGATGGTACAGGTGCACCGTTATTATTATTATTACTGTTGCTGTTGTTATGTATGGAAGAAGAATAGTGGGCTCGAGCACTGCCGACACTGGGGTTGATGATCGGACTGCTAGGTGCAGGGCCTGTATTGTTGTGACTGGATAGGGGTGGTGGTGGTAGAAGAGAAAATGAATGGGGAGATGTGGGAGATCTGGCACTTGGCGAGCCGGTGGAGCTAGACGGTGAGGTCGGGCGAGAGATCGCGGTGGAAGGATTGGGAGGACGAATTGGTGGACGGGAGCTGCGGATACCGACCTGAGCAGGATTGGAGGTTGCTGATGATGATGCTCCGGATGCAGAGAGTGATAAAGGGGTAGGCCTCAGTGAAGTAGTGGAGGTAGTGGTGGCAACCGAGTTGGGAGCAGTAGCACTAGACGAGATTTGTTGTGATGACTCCTCCGGACCTTCTTCTTGAATCCAAAATCGGCCGTTGGAAACGCCCCAGACGGGAGGGTTCCGGAAGAAACCAGGATTAAGTAAGTGAGGGACGATTTGGATGTGAAGTAAGGCTACATGTGATGTGGGTGCACGTAGACGACCGGAGACAACGTCGTCCAGCTTGTAGTAGCTGATCATGTGCATGCCAGCGATACTGATGGTCTTCTTGACGAGACCATCTGGACGGAATTTGTAGGTAGAGGTGAGACTGCCAACCAAGGATCGTTCTCTTTCACGGTTTATGGGGCGTTGTTGGGTCGAGGTGGGTAGAATTTCGCGGGGAGTGGTTGAGTGGGTTTGATTCTCAGTATCCTTGTGAATGGAAGGCTTGTGTTCCAAGGGTGAAATTGATGATGAAAGTGGATTATTATCAGGAGGTGGTGGATTGGATGAAAATTGTTGGTGATACTGAGAGTTGTTATTGTTGTTGGTGTGTTGGTGAGCTTGGGCAGCCGTGGGGTTGGTTGAAGATTGCTGTTGTGTTTTGGGGAAACTGCAAGTGTCGTCCTGGTCACGCTTAGGAATGATATTGGTGTTATTGGTGTGAGTGTTGGTGGTAGTGGTAGTGCTAGTGTTAGCAGTGTTATTATTATTACTAGTATTAGTGCTGGTAGAGGTGGAAGGGTTAGTGGATGAGTTAGAGGTCGCGGAAGAGTTGGCGGGTGGACGCTTGTGGTCGATCTCGCGATAAACGAGGAAGTTGTTGAGTATGCGAGATGGACTCCAGACGCGGCCGTCAGTCCAGCGTTTGATGCCCGCCTTAGTCTCATCGAAAACGTATACGGCGCCAGAGCGGATGGAGCGCCTTTCGCGTTCATGTAGCCTGCGCGAGACCATGGGGAAGTGGCCGAGATAGCAGCCGCTAAAGATGATGAGTGCATCGTGTGTGCTGCCGATGTAGCCATCGTAGGCAGGGGTTGCAGAGCTCTTGTAATGTTCGATGTTTGATCGTTGCTGCTGCTGCTGCTGATGCTCGACTTGCTCGCGTAATGGCGGATTGAGATCTGGCAGCAGATGTTGTGGTTGATGATGATGAGATGGGTGTGTTGTGTGAGCGGGTGGAAGGTGGGTAGTATGGTTGTGTTGCTGTTGATTGGAAGATTGCTGATGATGATGGTGAATTCCGACTGGATTGTTAAGGTTAGGATTCATGGTGAATTCCGAGATAAGACAGGAGGGGTGTTTGCTTGTTTTTTTTTTTCCTCTTTTTTTTTTTTTTTTTTTTTTTTTTTTTTCTTGCAGATGCAATTTTCCAATGTGATGCTTCTTCTTCTTGTTTTTTTGACTGCAGCACGCTATATTACTATGTGAATAGCAAAGAAAGGCAAGATCAATAGTGAGTGTTGTTGTTGTTGTGAACCAAACAGAAGAAGCAGACAGAATATTATTAAAATCTTATCTGCGGTGTTTCTTGCCTGATTTTATGTTACAATTTTTCTGGTGGCAGGCTGAGTTTTTAAAAGGGTGAGCGGAAGAAAGTGGAATGGCATTTTATTTTGATATTTTTATTAGCATGTCGATCAATCACACGCCCGCTGCGATCACCAGCAATAAACATTCCATTGAAATTCAATATTAAAAATAAATATCGTCTCCGCAGCAACAAATTGCACGCACTCAACGCTGCGATGCCAACAAAACACGCTCTCTCGATCCAATCATCATGAGACACTCCTCAGCCTGGCACAGATGGCCTGTACCCAAATATAACAACAGTACGTCGCCTGTTGTCACGCTCATCGAAAAAAAAAAAAAAAGAGAATACCATAGCCATATACTATATATTATGTTTCATCCCCCCCGGTACACATCCTGTAGTCACACCATCACGGAGCCAAAGCGGCTAAAGGACATGACTATCGACTGCACAATCATGAAAAAAAAAAGCGGCGGAAGGACATGACCATCGACTGCCGAGTCATGAAAGCGCTTATCGCTCCCACACGATACATATTTCCCACAGGTATCAATATCAGCTGTACTTATGGTTGCGTTGCTCAAGCGGGGATAACACCCCCAACTGCCAGAGGGCTTTTATTCGTAGCGCCGGAGGGGTGTAGGTTTCAGGGTGTCTGAGGAATGATCAAGTGAAAGAAGAGATGAAAATGATTGTATCGGTGAAAAGATGGATGGATCCCGTGGAAGTTTGCAAAGTGAACAATTAACTATATATAAAGCACTTGTTCCATCTTGATCTTGATTGATTAGGTTATAGTTTCCTCTGGTTGGTTCAAGAAGCACTCTCAAAGAGAGAGAGAGAGACAGAGAGAGAGAGGGAGGGAAGCAGCTTGCGAAGTGATAGAATTACAGTTAATGTTGTAGCATCATGCTCGAAGTAAAATAAAGTAAGTGAAAAGGAAAATGAAGATGAAAAAGAAAAAACAAAACCAAAAAACAGATTGATCCAGTACGATTAAAAGGGCAGAGGGAAGGAGAGAAGAGCTTACGGGTGTTCTCTTTGAGTCGAGGATGATGATCGTCAAAATGAATTGATCGAAGGAAACAACTGACAACCTGATAGTGATTGGATCTGGAAACCTTCGCTCTGGGATGTGTGATCATCAACCAAGAAAAGAGAACGAACGAACCATGGGACGGTCAGACGGAGCCAGACGGTCAAGAAGAAGAAGAAGGAAGAAGAAGAAGAAGAAGAAGAAGAAGAAGACGCATATACGCAGAGAAAAGAACAAACACGAATTTGATCAAGTTCGAACACAGAGTTCAAAAGCTTGAGGTTAATGGGGGCACAATCGGAATTCCTTTTCTTCTTCTCGTGTTGAACACACACACGTTGTATCAAGTAGCGACAAGAGAAATAATATAATATTAAAGAGAGAGAGAGAGAGATAGAGAGAGATAGAGCGACACGGACAGACACCAAAAAGGGGAAGCTTGAAATCTTGTTTCAAGGCAGCAGAAGGGAAAGATGAGATACTTTATTCACGGGAGAAAGCCTGAAATTGAACAGAGCAAATATTTAAGCCCTGTCGATTGGCTCATCAACAACATCATCAATCATCTAAAATATTTATTTATTTATTTAACTCTCCAACGCTCTTGCATTCCATATAAGCAACTGCCAGAGTTTCATCGCCAAACCCCAAACTGTGGAAATCGAAATAAAAATAATATTAAGTTAAACTTTTTTTCTTTTTGAATATCTTTAGGGAGCACCGCAGACCCAAGAAGAAGGCTCATCGAGAGACGAAAAAAAGATAGACTCGAATGGAGCCAGATCTGCAGCAGCACACGACCCGTCAGACGTCCTGAAACAACCCGGCTCCCCACCAAAAACCACAAAACAAAACAAAACAAAAAAAACAGACAGAGAAATTCTAGGTTCTCTTCACAAGAAACTGTCTCTCGTTTTTTTGCGGTAAAACTATGAACATTTCTTTTTTTTGCTGATAACGGATGAGTCCGTCATCCTCTGGGCCAAGGAATCCGCGACCCCAGGGTGACCCAAAGCGTCCGAAAATCCGGGAAGCACGGAGCAGGAGGGAGACAAGGTCCTTGCAGCTGCCGGCAAGATGACGCGTCGTGCCACCATCAATAAACAACGAAAGACGCGAATATTATCATATTTATTACAGGAGTGTCTTAGAGAAGGAAAGGATATATTTATTATTAAAGGTAATTTGTCCCGAGCGCTTTCAGTTTCACACCGGAACAGGTTCTTGGTTTTGAGTAGTTGGATGCCGCTGGATAGTGAGTGGTTATTGTCTCCTCGTACGACGCGAAGGATCTTGCCAGACGCTGTTGGTTGTCGAATCTTCTGACCATTTCAGCTGGCGACCAACGCGCGTCGAATGCATCAAAACAACCTGCAGTAGTTCACCGCGCCGCGTATTGTCCAGCCCATCATCCACCGTCTAATATTTAACCACCAGCAAGCTTCTTCTACTCACACATACTCATAATTTGACACATAGATATACACGCGCCATAGCCATCATCGAATCTACGTCTTGAACTTCTTGTCACCAAAAAAACAAAAAAATCATGTTAGGAAGTGCAAGGCTCCACAAAGAGAAAATCACAAGTCAAAAACGAAAAAAGAGCCGCGGGAATCGTGTCTAGACAACGTGAGCGGCACTGATGGACGAGACAGTCCCCTAGGCAACGATAGATAAGTTGCTAGAGTGTCATGCTGTGTAATAACCATAAGACGCGCGTGTTGGTTCCGACGCGAATTATCATGAATATGATGTGGAGGAGCATCTGGGCCTTGCAGCGGCTCTCCTTACACCTTACCAGAGCTTCAAATAGAGGACCCTACAAAGCGGCCATTATTGCCTCTCTCCTTTGGAATCTCACCACTAGGATCTCTCCTTTAGGAGTGCATAACTATGTGAGAGACAACAAAGAGGGGGTAGCCGTCGCGCTCTCCAAGGGTCAGCAGCTGCCAGCAGGGCATGGCGGAGGGATCTACCCGAGAGGAGATGGCTCGATTCATTTCTTTGTGTAAATATTCGCAAATAGTTCGATGTGGTCCTGTGTCTGTGTGGATCACTTTTTTTAGGCTGCGCTTGATCATACATGTTATTCATACTCCCGAAAAAAAGGTCATGAGAAGGGCTGGAATGCTGACGGCTTCAAAGTCCCTTCAGACATCCGGCGGGTGCACAGGGACCGATGTTGGACGTAAATTAAGTGAAAAGTATGAAGCTACAGCTACCACAACCCAAGACAATCGGTTTTTTTTTTGGGGGGGGGGGCCGGAGAGAGGAGGAGTTGTTTTTAGCAGACGGCAGCAGCTGTGGTGGGTTGAAGCGATCTGGAGATGAAGGCCGATGGCGGGCGCTTCAGATCACGCTGGGTCGTGAGAGCCGGCGGGAAGGCGGAAATAGTGCAGGCAGGCCGGCGCCGAGCCGACGCGCACTCACGCTCGTGAAACTGGAAGTGATCGCCAAAATGGTATCCCATAGAGCGCATATTTCACAACTACATTCTAGGGCTGCTGTGATGGCTCGAAGTAAACTAATCCGGTTCATGTAGGGCATTTTTATGCAAATGTCATAAAATCGAGTCTGCTTAATGTTCGCGAACTTAGCATTCGCCGCCGAAGGGACTTGAACCTTAATTCTACTTTTCTGGTGTAGCAGTTTGGGGCAATTGGCTGGTAGCTTTGTTCAAAACTGCATACCTCCGATTGTTTCCAACCTATTCCTCAACCTCAGGGAGAATTTGTAGAAGTCATTGTCCCATGATCAGCTTGTCCCGAGTCCTTCCAGCACAACCTTTATGCATTCTTTGACCGGCTCAATTATGCGCTACGCACAGCACCACAAAAATCTTTGGGTCACTTGCTAGCAAGCCACATTCAGGAGCTCAGACCAAGCCTAGGTCCAAGCTCCTGGAAAAACTCCAGTGCGCAGTGACTGCGAACAAAGGAGTGCCTCCAGAAAGGGAGGAGCTTCAACCAGGGCTTCCTCAATGTTGGTTAGCAACCAACATATAGACACTCATGGTGCAGGTCAATATGACTTCAAAACCAGCAGCACTTGGTCACAGAAGCAACAAGCGCCATCCACTCCAACCACATGCTTATCTACAACCCACAACACAGTCAATCTTGCTATTTTTTCTACCCCTTCATACCAAACCTACCTGCTGTTGCTGAAATTTAAGTAGATAGCATAAGATGACCACCAGGCCCACCTGCCCTAGCCCAATCCTGTCCAGTGGCTCCCTTGCATCAACTGATGCTGTGGGTAATTTTGATCATCTTAGCCATGTTGAAGAAGAGAACCAACAATTCAGAGACAAGATTGATTTGTTGAAGAGGTTGTTTCAAGGGGTCCAAGTCCAACCCAGTCCAAATGCTCCAACAACTCCAGTAGCTCAGACTGGTCAGCGCAGAAATTCTGTCACATCTTGTCAACTCAAAACAGACAATCCCGAGTTTGATTTAGAAAATTTCAAGCTTGACCATGTTGCAAGCAGATTGCTGGTAAGTCAAGTTTTGCAGGTCTGTATTTAAATATTGTGGACCTCTAACTACAATATCTTATTAGACAAGTTGTTACAACCTAGCCTGTTGCTTGATGGATAGAGAATATTTCACCTTTGTTGGGGTTCACTGGTGTTCATTTTCCTTTTTCTTTGTGTTTTATGTCTGCCACAGACCTTTCAGTCACATTTCACATGCTGTGTATCATACCTGGAGCAGTGCATGTTGAAGGACTCTTTCCTCATCCTTCAACAATCCACTTTTGTTGCTCCAGGTATGTCTGTTCTTGTTTTTCTTCTTCTCTCTCTGTCTTTCTGTCCTTGTTTCAGTCTTCTTCATCTGCTAATGAATGATCCTTCCACAATCCAATTTCATTGCTTCAGTGCTCCAGAACATCTCATCAACCTTGCCTGTGCCAAATTCACCATCTGATCAAGAGGTTTCCAACATCAAAGGGTTTTGTTGCTTTGTCTGAGACTAGCCCTAGTGGCACTGGTGGCCTGCAAATCCAACAACAAAAATTTTTCCCAATCAGCAGCAACACCACAATCAACCTAGATTAAATCCACTACATGCACACAACCATGAGATGCTGGGGAATCAGTTGCTTTACAATGGACTGGGATAAGCACTGGGATGACCAATTCAACCAGGTCATGAGCCAGTTTTTTGTCCATGTCTGGAAGTGGGGACTTGAAACAGATTGATTCAGATTTTCTGCTCAGAATGAAACCACTCAATTGGAAATGTACAAACACATCCTAATGAACTGAAAAAAAACCCACTCACACTGCAAAAAAAAATTGCTCAACTGCCTGCAGTTGTCATGCGGCATGCTCCAGCCAAGCTGATATCCAAACTCCATCTGTTTTCATGTGTAGATTTTTTTGGCACAGTCACTGTGCATTCTGCACAGTGACTGTGCATCAAAGCTTGGTTG
>LAVV01014115.1:14009-24144 GCA_001263375.1 Puccinia sorghi
ATCACTATCACTTGAATAAAATCTGCCAAGCTTACCTTGGTGGTCTTGTTTTCTGATAGTATAGAAAGACAGAGCTTGAAACTCCATAATACCTCTCTCAATTCAGCAAAAGGTTATCACTTTAACTTTTGATTCTTACAATGTGGGCAAAGCATAATTTGCACCTGGCCCCTCCCTCCCTTCAATACCAATCATTTTCCATTAATTTTATCTAATAATTTTATATTTGTTGCAATGTTTTCTGATCTTCTCTAGCAAGATGTTTTGCTTTGTTTTGGCAGATTAGCATTTGGGATTGACCTATGAGAAGACTTGCTGACTCAGCATCTCCTCACATATTCCAATTGATGTCCACCGTAATGTAGTTTACTGTATCCAATGTCAGTTGGCTTTCCATTGGAGATTGAGTGGCATGTATCTTATTCTAAGATATTTCTTGATAACTCTGAGGCTATCCCCCAGTGAAAACTTGATAGAAGTTCAAAAATGTAGAAAACTATTGTGCAGCATGCATCCTGTGGGGTTGACCCAATTGTGAAAATACCTGCCCAAACCTAATTGTTGAATTCAGGGGGCTGGAAAGTTTCACTTCACAAATTCAGATTGGGATTCCCAAACCCACACCAGGCCTCATTTCAACCCAACCCAGTGGCATCCAGAGAAAAAAAGTGGGGAAGTGAGAGGTTTTTTATCTAGCTGTGTTTGCATTACATTGCTTTTTGTTTTTGGCTACCCTTATCAGTTCTGAATTCCAAGATTGAATCAATTGAGTCTATTACCTAAAGCCTTGATGGCTTAAGAGTGTGGAGGTTAAAAACATTGACAGGCCTGAACATTAGAAATTCTAGAATGATGAATATTTTATTAAAAACGGATCCAAATCAACCATTCAGATCTCCCAGATGATGCCAGAATGTGTTGAAATTTTCCCTCATTTCCTTGCCAAGTTCTTTGCTTCAACTTGGCTGGCCAACTTGGATATTCTTTCTTGTACATATGTTGAAGGGATAATAACTGAATGAATCTCAGTAGGACTGATCATTCAAGTTGGGTGCAAGTAAGTTGCCAGAATATTGGCAAGTTGCCATGCAGATCAAGCTGTCAAGATTCATGCCAGCCATGTCTTCCTCATCACATCTCATCACTTTCACCAATGTTTTCAGAACAATTTTCATATTGGCATCAATTCATGTAGTGCCTATCAAATTAAGTTGCTTTTGGCTGAGCTTTGAAACCCCATAGTATCGCTTTGCCCAATTGAAATTTGTCATCTTCTGGGGTTGCAAGCTGTGTAACATTTGTGCTCTAAGTGAGATGATCCAAGATCCTTTGCTGTATTCTGGAAGACAGATATGGTCCCTTCATGTACCATATGTTTTTACTGATGAGTTCCAGCAACTGGAAGATCTGAAGATGCGGAAACAAAGCTAGGGAGGTGTGCCTTTTGCATGAAGAAGTGCGACAGGCTGTGACATCCGTATCTAGTGGCGAGCACTGCCGGATCCGGCGGGACGCATGGCAGAATCCGGGGCTCAGCGGGTTTTTCTTCTTGTGCCATAGAGAGTGCCGGATTCGGCAGATCGGCATCACCGACTTGAACATCTCTCTTCAACTACAAATTATTTATTAACAAAATCTCCGCCCATCTTCGGCCAGTCTCGACCCACTATCGCAAGCCTGGATCTCACTTTCATCTTCTCCTAAGGCTCTCTAGACACGTCGCTCCCCACTTATTTTTATATTTACATATTTACTCATACGCCATGGCATCAGCAACTACTCGCACTCAGGTCCCTAAAGTATGTCTCCGATCTCTGCCTCTCTTGCTCTCGCCTTCGAACTCATTACACGCTTCCTTGGCTTGATTGCACCTTGGATAAAACAGTCTACTCCGTGAGCTGCAGGTTACCACATGCCTTTATCCGAATAACTGCACACATTCATTCCAGCCATCTTTTATTTGGGGGTGTTTTCTTTTTTTTTATTGACAGCTTTTTTTCATTTTTTTAACACAGTCTAGTTTGTTCTGGACACACACGACCGATCCCATCAATATCGTTTTCCAGCCTGCAACCGGATGGCCAATACATGATTATTTCTGCGTGCAAGGATGGGAAGCCTATGTTGCGAGATTGGATGGGTGATTGGATCGGTACTTTTCTGGGTAAGGAAATACTGTTGCTCGCAATCCTTCAAATATCTAGTCACAATATTAATATCACTTCACTTGGGTGTTTAGGTCATAAGGGCGCTGTTTGGTCCGCGAAATTGAATCAAGACGCTAGTTTGGCAGTCACAGGCTCAGCAGATTTCTCTGCGTAAGCTTCAACAAAAACAAAAACAAAAACTTTGACTTGCCTCCACAAGTATTTACGTTAATTTTACAAACGACGTTCTATCTCAGTAAGGTATGGGATACGTTCACCGGCGATGTGTTGCATACATTCCAACACGATCACATTGTCAGGGCTGTTGACATTAGTCCCAGTGGGTCGCACATCTTCACGGGAGGGATGGAGAAGAAGCTACGGCGATACGATCTTTCACGGCCAGACGAGCAGCCAGATCAATTTGTGGCACCGGGATCCGCGACAGCACATGAGGGGATGATCAAGAGTGTAATATGGGATGAGCCACACCGCTTGATCATCAGTGCGGGTGACGATAAACGGATACGTTGGTGGGATATACGCCAGGGCGGGGGGAGCTCGTTTGTGTCGGAATTGGAGTTCCCGGACGGCCTGTTGAGCGTAGAGAGGAGCTTTGGGAGCGACTGGCTTTCCGTGGGGTCGGGCAAGAAGGCCATGTTCTTGGACACGGATACTCGAGAAATCATCTTCCAGCATGCTCTTACCTATCCCGTTTCCTCTTGCTCTCTAGCCCCTCGGACTCGTGATCGGTTTGTTACTGGCAATGCCAACGATGGGTGGGTTCGGGTTTATGACGCAATCTCGGGTGAAATGAGAGAAGAAAACAAGGGTCAGTATCATTTTACCTGTTCTTCTGTCAGCGTCACCGATCAAAAAGAAAAAAGGGTGGGGCCTCTTTGAACAATGTTGCTGAGAGTCTGCATCTGTTAATCTATCCCCACAGGACATCATGGTCCAGTGCATTCAATTGCATTCTCACCTGATGGAGAGTTGTATGCCTCAGGCTCAGAAGATGGTACTTCCTCATCTCCTCCCAAACCAAATTCACATCGATGTTGTATTTGTTGCATCAGGCTCTGATCAAACAGTTTTTCTTCGTTTTGATTGGGTCTGGGATCTTTTATAGGTACGATCAGGTTGTGGCAAACGACACCGAAGAACTATGGGCTTTGGAGGTACGATGCGTAGCATCAAGGATGGAGAACTGCCCTCCCACCTCTTACGCGCAGACCTTCACTTTTTTTTTTCATGTCTCCCCTGCAGCTTCTTCTGGATTTTTTTTTTTTTTTTTCATTTTTTATTTATTCATTTGTTTACTTTTATTTTAGACTGTATTTACAACGCGGCGCAAAACCAAGAATGATAACAGCACGTCAATACAACCATGCAAAAGCAAACGTTTTCCAATCATCCAACCCCCTTGATCATATTGCCTTCGACAGAGTGATGACTCTCTGTATGCGTCAGTCATACGGGCTTATATCTCTCTGTCTTTCTCGTAGCGATGATAGGGAGAACAGTCCTTGACATGGACATCATTAATGATACATCACTAGATACTTCTCTCCTTCCATCTTGTAAAAGCTCAAGAGCAGATTTCCAAGTTTTATGAGCTACATATAGTAGGAGATGAGAGGATTTGGAAAAATAACGAGGTATTTATTTATAATACATATGTACATACTACTTGCTTCATAGACAAAGGGGTCGGGATGAGGAGTGTCGGAAGCACAGGATTCAGGACAACAAACCTGAAGGTGCAGACATATATAATTTAGTGCACCGCGGGTGTCATATTTACGGTGCTCCTCCTCCTCTTCAGCAGCAGCAGGATAGTCGGCATGGGTTTTAAATCCAGGGGCTGGAGTGGCAAGGAGGGCTTTGATTGTTCACTAACTGTGCTGCCATACCAAGTGTGAATGGAGGAAACCAATGGAGCTGCTGATTTTGAAAAACACGTGTGAGCAGAAGAGGCCATGGCCCAAGAAACGCCTCTTGCTATTTGAGGCTGGCTCGAGACGACGACGGGCCTGCTCGCTCGCCGATGGGGATTTTGTCTCCGTCGAACGCCACTTTCGGCACTTCGGCAGAGCACCCCTGCTTTCCACAGCGAGAGTCCTCCATCATCCTTCCAGAGATGCTCCCAAAGTTGCCTCTCTCTCTCGTAGATCAAAACTCTACATTCCAACACCGCTCTCTTTCTCTCTCCATCTGCCACCCACTAGCCAGCCAACTCGCTCTCTTCCACTTTTCTAACACCTTTTTCCCCCAGTCTATGTATCCCAACAAACTTCAAACAAGCAAGAATTTAACCTTGTACATTCTTCCATCTCGCTGTCTACATACCCGACCACCCTCTCCTCTTCAGCTTTCAGCTGCTATCAAGTCTTGTTTTGGGTAACCTTGTCCATCTTGTATTATCAATCAAATCAGCTGATCTCATTTCCATTCCGGGGCCTTTCCTCGCATGATATGTAAATAAATAATATTTAAAAAAAAAAAAAACTCGCTTGTTGCTTGTCTACCTCCTCTCTCGTGCTCCTCCTGCTGCATCTGTGCATGAGCTTATATGCCTCGTTGGTGTCCTCAGTATAACTACTTTCAAAAACAAACTAGTCTCTTCTTGTTCCTTCAAGAAAAATGGTAACTTTATCAGACTTACCACTGGAACTAAAGAAGCTGATCATCGAGTGGGCAACCCATATGGACTTGTCATGCTACTCAAAGACACTAGGAAGGGATCAGAGGATCGAGGGTGAGATCTTTGCGAATGGGAATGCTCCGAAAGGTATGTAAATACCCCCTCATCTTATTTCTTTCGCTGGACCTCCAACATGATGAAAAGAAAATTACTACAGACGGCTGTGTCAGACCTATCAGTCAATTAGATAGCACCTTCTTCTCACTATGTCGCCCAATTGTATGGAAGGCAAGTCCTCTTCATCTCTCATGATATGGATAAGAAACAAGAGGAGGTTGATGAACAATGACTGGATCCAGGTTCTCGACCTCCGGAAACTCCCGACGACTGCTTTGAGCGACTTCCACGATATTACAGAGGGCTGTGAAACACTGAGCAGGAAGTACCTACGGACGATGGTCGAACAGGTGAAGACGGAGGTGATCATCTTTCATGAGCCGTTAGTCGAGCATGAGGAGCAGATGACAGTCGGGCCAAACTCGCGGCGAGCCGAGCTGGAGCGATTTCTTCAACTGGAGTTAGTGCTCAGCCAGGACATGGATCCACGCCAAATTGAAGTGCTGGAGCTCGAGCTGGTCTTGCGCGGAGAATGGCTCGACGGATATACGCCAACCTGTACCCACCCCCTCTCCAGACGTCTCTTCTCCCATCTCTCCCGCTTCACCAACGTCAAAATTTTCAATATCGTCTGCCCCGTCTCCCTCTCTATCCCAGAAAACTTGCTCGTCGAGACCCTGCGCAACATGAACGTACTCAGCTCGCTTGCGGCCGACAACATCAGCTATCGTGAAGAGGGCAGGGCGCCAGGAGAAGCTGAATTAGGAACTGATGATGATGAGGAGCAAAGGCACCACCATCAGTTGAAGCGGGCACCAAGATCAAGGCTTGCAGAATGTCTAGCAGAATTGAAGAGTTTGAGGAGCCTGCGAATGTACGACAGTTTGTGTGTAGACGATGTATGGAGCGAGATTCAGTGGCAGACGCCGATAGCGGAGATGGAGCTGGTACGATGTGTGAATCTTTCGAGCCTAGCGATGCAACGGTTCACGCGACAATTCGAGGAGAGATTAGGACGGATGACGATGTGTACGATGGGGCAATCGGAGCGGGAGCAGATCGAGAGCGAGTCGATGATGAGCACGTCGGAGAGCAGCGTATATCTCTGGGAACTACTCCAACGGGAGAACCGACCCTTCTTCCAAAACCTTAGATCCCTCAAACTCGTTGGCATTAACATGTGCGAACATCTCCTCAAGTCCTTCCAACACTCTCCCCGCCTCGTTACCCTCCACGTCGACTCACCCATCATTCGCGCTAAAGCCCTCCTCTCCTTCATCCGTCATGCGAAGCGTCTCCGAGCCCTCAATTGTCGCGTCCGTGGCGGCCCCGGTAGCCTCGACGTCATCATGTATTGCTTGAGTCATGCTATCCTTCTCGACGAATCTTTCTATTGAGTCTTCCCTCTCAAACTCACGTAAATCCTCCGAAATATCCTTCCGTACAATCCTGCTTGGGACCAAGGTTTTGTTGTTTGTTTAATTCTTGGGCGTCATATATAGGAATGAAAGCGCTCTATTGTGATTTCTTACCGGGCGAGAATGAGAGGCCGTTATAGCAGGAGCCGCACCTTTTGCTATAAAACGCTGCAAAATGGAGGACATGCGTCCGTCGGTCTGGATTGCCTAATCTAGACGCACAAAATATCTAAGATTCCAAAAACTATGTTTGGTGATGGTGGGGACCTGACTCTGTCATCAACTTCTCAATCCCATGTTTTGAACTTGGATTTAGAAGTTCAAAGATTAAGGCCTTAATTTGTTAGCGTAATATTACGCACGTAATTTCACGCTTTTTTTCTCATATTATTATTGCCTGTTTGTCAAAACTTGTAATATATCACCATATCCCATAAGGATATTTCAATTATTATGCCCTGTACCTCCTCCACAACACCAGTATTTCCATCCTTCATCAATATTCTTCATTTTCTCAATCAAGCAAGAAACCAGCTCAAATGAAAACGAATCCAATTCACCCCCTCCGCCAAACAGCAATGCAAGAACTCGAGTATCACACTCAACTGGCTCAGGTCGATCTTACACTGGCAACCGTGCCATCACTAAACACCAATGCTCAGATTTTTGTTTACATAAAAGATATAGATTTGCGAGCGTCTCGGCTTAATGAGCAGATGGAAGAGATGGAAAAAAAAAGGGCCAACAGGGGTATAATATCTTATATAAATTGTTTTCCTTCCCTCTCTCTGCCAATCGCTTGTTTTCCTATCCTTTTTCTGATAATCAAATACATTCCTTTTGTTTTTGTTTTCTGCATCGGTTGTGTTTGTTATCCTCAGAATGAGAAAGCTTCCACGAGTAACAAGTAGATATCATAAAGATTCAATGGGAAAATAATTAAGTTAGGAAAGGATTGGAATCAAGGAGGAAAATAATGGAATCATGGCAAGCCTATCTACATCTCATCTCTAGTGTGGCTATATATTGTTGCCAGAGAGTTTCTGCAATCTCATCTTGCCAATTTTCACATTCTTCACACTCTCTATCATTTTTGAGTTGTTGAACTGGATAAACATTGTCTATTTTGTGTTGAACAGGTTGGTTTTGCAAGTTGGCATCGGATTGTTGAAAGATTTGATCGGAGTGACCATTCCACAAGATATTGATGTTGTGTATGCACACACAGGCAATAACACTGTTGTATTGCGGTTCCAGCCTGTAATTACTAACAGTCTATATTATCTTGAATTGTTGTTTGAGGAGACCAAACGCTCGCTTGATCACATTTTGCAGACTAGAATGTCTCAGGATAAAAGGTTTCTGTTTTCGGGTCTTTTTAGAAGTAAACGGACCAAGTCAGCGCAAGGTGTTTCAAGAAACAATAAAAAGATCTCACCTTAGTCCAGCAGCTGCCTGCTCGCGCAAATGATAACATGTCCCTCGATATGCAACCAATAACCCCCGATCAAGACCGTAGCCAGCATCAGCCAAGTAAAAATGGCCAGGGGGGGATCAGAATGTCTGAAGACCGTGCATCGTCCAGAACTCGACCATCGTGGGAAGTGCCTTCCCAACCAACTCAAAGGTAAGTGAATTTCATGTTGAAATAACAGACCACAAGGACATTCTGTGGTAAAAAACCTTTCCGATTCCAATGTGCTGCCACCAGTTCAGAAAGCACAGATCATGCCGGTGTGGAGTCTTTGTAGGCAGGTGAGGCAGTAGCTGCGGGTCTCAGCAGTAGCTGCCGCTGACAGCATGGTATACGCGGAAAGCTGAGGCAGACAAAAGTAAACAAAGGAAAGTATCTTCAGGGCTTTTGTTTGAGTGAGTGGATTAACTTTAATTGCTTTTGTCAGCCAGAATAAGCAAACTCCCATTGGAGGCGGAGAAAGTGCAGGTGGGGAATAAGAGGGGGGGTTTGGTTTTGGGAGTTCAAGCGGGCATTGGAGGAGGAACGGGCGGACAAGGGTTGTTCTGGAGGGCGCTGCAGAGGCAAACCAGATGGGCAGACCGCCAGGGGGGTTCAGAGGGTGCACAGTGGGAGGAGAAAGGCGGAAGCAGGGCTGGTCAAATCAGGGTGGTGTTGCAGGGAATGGGAATTGGGGGTGCAGGAACAAGTGAGGAAGGTTTCTCACAAGCATGACCAGAGCTCCAACTTTGACCTCTAGCACCAAGGGGAGAGCACACTGCCAGGAGAATGTGCCACTGGGGTACATACCACAGTCCTGAGCATAGAAACACCTTAGCTCTTGTCTCTCTATTTTCTCTAGTTCTCTCATGTTGTGTTCATTGGCGGCTCTCTTTAAGCACTTAAGTTTTGTAGCCTGGGACATAAGGCCTTCTATGTACGAAGAACACTCACCTGCTAGCATGCAACCTAGAGCACCTGGAGGCATACTTCCCATGCGCATAGCGTTTAGACCGGATATAAACTCCGGGTCAGTCTGTCTCATGGAGTCCCGAAGCAGTATAGTCTGCACCCAGGCGTTTCTCCACCAGTCGCTCAGGAACAGCTTGGCACAGTCTTTAGTGACGGGAGGCAGCTGCAGGAAGTCTCCGCACATTATGATTTGTATGCCTCCCATAGTCTTACCTCTGACCCTTAGGACCCTAGCCACGGCGTCGAGTTTGGACATATAGTCGCTAGCTATCATAGATATCTCGTCCATCACCAGCACCTCCACAGTACCCCATCTATCTCTAACCGTCTGATCTGACCTGGCTCCAGCTATGCAGACCCGAACAGAATCAACTCCTAGTCTTATTCCACCAAATGCGTGCAGCGTAGTCCTGGATATGGTACACGCCGCTGCCCCTGTAGACGCAGTCAATGGGAGCGGGAGCGGGGGGAGGGGCGGAGTTGTGGGTGGGGAAGCACAGGAGTTTTTTTTATCTATCTATCCATCCATCTACCACAAAAAGAAAGCAGAGAAAAATCGGGAGTCAAGCTTCAGAATCACCAAAAGGCAGAACATTCACAGTCTCTTTCCGGGTTGCAGTGTGCAAGGAGCAGTAACAAAGGAGTGTTTTTTATTGGGGTTAAAGAAGGATACTCACCAGTTTTCCGCAGTGAAACCAAAGGGTACTCAACACAGTTAAGGCCAGTTCTTGGAGAGGAGGGCGGTTTTGGGGTTCTGGTGAGTGGTGTTCTTGTCTAAGTATGTAGATTTCAGGATGAGGATTCATCCCCGTTTGCCTGGGTGCAGGATCTTGAGTTCAGAGGGTGGACACCCCTGGCACATGTTGCCAGGGGCTTAGGTACAACTGGGAACTGCAGGCCTCTGACTAGATCCTAACAGTTACCTTCTGATTCAGTTTTTTTTTCCACAGCGGGAATAAGTACAATTGATGAGAAGCTTGAAAGCATGTGTCCACACTATCATGCAATGAACGAGTTGATGGGGGGTCAAGCATTTATCAACTCTTGGTTCAAGGTTGATGCACAAGCTGACAAAAAAACGGCAACATCATCTCCTTCTGAGCCTGCTGGAAATGAAATGAGAAGCAGTGACATGGAAAGCAACAAAGATTATGTATGTATTTCCACTAGTTCTTAATATAAACTGGAGGTGAATCAATTTTCCTTTTTTGAAATCACATGTGTACTTCAGGATGAGGATTTTTTTATATCAGGTTATTGATAAATAATCTGAAAAGGCTCTGGCTGATGAAACCAACAAGGTGAGATAAACGATTCAAAAATTATTAGGCTTTGTTAAAGACTGTGAATAAATATGTTTTTCTCTTGATTTAGAGTGACAAGG
>LAVV01014126.1:0-10135 GCA_001263375.1 Puccinia sorghi
ATATATATATATATATATATATATATTTTAATGTTTATGTCTGATAATGTTTCTTAAACCCAAAATTCCAATGGGATACCCACCACAAAACCCATTTCCATTCATCCAAAAACTGGCCCCTCAGGGATAATTTTCCTTAATGAAGTTATTGGCCATTTTGCTCCTCCTGTATCTAGAAGGAGTTTTGTCCTTGGTAGCAGGCAGGCTGTCACCCACTAGTACCCCTCTATACTGCTGTCCAATCCAAGAGAGATGGATCTACACCACTTCTATTTTTTTCATTGATTCTTTCATTAACACACACACACACATTTACACTTACACGTTATATGTATGTATAATTCTCGAGAAAGAGAGAGACAAACCTCCCCATTAGATATCACCCCAACAGAGCATCATCACCATGGAGCCTCATAAGAAGAAGAAGAAGAAGATACACAGCAAGATCACAAGCTTAGAGCCCCCCTCCACACACACATGACTAAGAGAAGAGTTTGAGAGAGAAAGAAGAAGTTTAGTGAGAAAGGGAAGAAGAAGAGGGGGGGAGGAGAAGGGCAAGGTCAGAAGGGGGAGCAGGAGGCTGGAGGGTGGAGGTGGGAGGAGGCAGAGGGTTCCTAAGCAGCATTTGGAAGCGATGGATGTCGGAGGTTCTGACGTAGGTGAGCCAGTAAGGATTAGCGGTGAGGTCGTGAGCGAGAGGATTTTCAGGAGAAGAAGGATGATGAAGAGGGGTTTGGTGGGCAGAGTGAGGAGGAGGAGGCAGGTCTTGTTGGTGAGCCGGGGTGCAGGGTCGGCGCTGGTGGCTTCCCCCCCAGTCTTCATTCAACGTCGAGTCCGATTGACATCCCCGGAACACCTCCCTTAACGCATCCACCTCGCTCACTTGGCTGTCGTTGTACTTCAGCCAGCGGTCCGCTCGCTCCGGTAACTGCCGTTGAATCGCCCAGTAATGCCCTCCCTGTGCCGTCCCTGAGAAACCCATCCCTTCACCATTAGTTCCTCATTTTAGAAACTAATGAAAAAGAAAGAAAGGGTCTGAAACAAACCTCGATGCATAAACAAGCCAACCAAGATATACTCGGCGGTTTTGGGAGGGGCCTCAGATTTCCGAGGCGGGCGATCGTCTTGTGCCTTCGCCTGCTGGCTGCAGTCCTTATCCTTATCTTTTACCAGCTGGGGGTCCGTAGGGCCGGAGTGGTCGACGAGGATGGGGGTGGCAGCAGCATCATCACCAGTCGGAGGAGGGCTAGGGAGCGAAGGAGTGATGTCGGATCCCGAGGACGCGGTGTGCTCCGATACCTTCCACATCTCCTCCACCTGCGTCTTGAGACTCTTGATCAGCTGTTTGTTACATGCTATCTCCTCATCAATCGCCTCCGCCTCCCCCTTCAAATACTCCAACTCCTCCGCCCCGAGTAGACCGTCAAAAAACTCCATCCTTGTCCGATCTGCACTCGGTGATGATAAGATACCATGCAAGTCCCGTAACACCGTGCTGGCCGTACGCTAGTCAAGAAAAAAAATAAGTATTTTGTACGATGATCCAGGAAAGAGATAGGGAGTACCTTATCGCCACTAATGTTAGTTGTCAGTTCCCCCAACCGGCCACGGAGACTTTCGATCTCCTTGCGAAGGGCGACCGTCTTGGCGCGTTTTTCCTGCCCAGCTAGGTCGTCTGGATCGGGTTCTAGGTACCGGTCCATCCATATACGTTCGCCGAATTTGAGATGAGCATTGGACTTGAAGACCGTATGTGTTCTTCGATCAAATTGAACCCTCTGCCAAAATCAAAAGAGTAAAAAAAACATTCAGCCGATTCAATCTTTCTTTTTTTTTTTTTTTTGGTAGTAGAGCTCTTTTACCTGAAGTTGGATCTGCAGAATTGGGGGCAACTCCACCAAGCCCACCCGACGACACGCCTTCCCGTTCTCCAACTCCACTTCGCTCTCGTCGAAGACCTTATCTAAGCCATCATAAAGGTCACGTCCCTCCTCGGCCACATCTACCAATAAATATGCAAACTGTTCCTCCTTGATCGACACCTTCCCTTTCGGGTTCTCAAACATCAACGACTGTCGAGTCTTACCATAAAACAACCTAAAAAACACACACTTTCGCTCAGTTTGTGGCTAAGTTTTTTTTTGTAACAGGCTAGAATAATCACTCAACGATTTTACGACGTTCCCGTCCCCATCGAACTGTCCACTGGCAAGAACTTTTTGCTGATCGAGTGCGGCTTGGATCTGAAAGAGACAGTTATCCATACACTCAGAGACGTCGTTCTGGCGACCTGGAAAGGAAGAAGACACATGAGCTTCACGTCATGGCTGTTCAAGGGAGCCAGGTGTGTGAACATACCAAACATCATGTGAGATCCACTCTCAATGGCCGCCAAACTTCTTCTACGGTTGGGACGGGGCGGGAGCGGAGGAGGAGGGTTGAAGGAGTCGTCGGTAAGATCGATGACGAAGGGGGAGGCGGCCTTTGGAGCAGGCCCCGGCTGGGAAGATGAGACCGCCGGGGATTTGTCCGCCATCACCAGGTCCTTGGTCGGTTCGACTGGCGCCTTATCAGACGTGTGCGTGGTAGCTGTATCGAGATCCATCTGGTTGTGCCCGGTCGAATGACCATCATCGGAGCCACTGCTCTCGCTCTTCCGCTTGCCTAGTACTGTCGACGAGCCGCCCGAAGCAACGTGGGCCGGCGGTGAGGGTGTTGGGTTGTAAGTTGGTCCAAGTAGCAATGGTTGATCATCCACTAATGTCGCATCCGTGCTCGCCGATGAATTGTGATTTGCGTTTGTCGTCGTCGCCGGCACGTTGATCGGACTCTCATCTTTCGATAGAACTAAGGCGAGAAACGCTAGCTCCCTCTCAGGCGTCACAGCCGACAGAGGGGTACTGATCATCTCTCTGAACAAGCCTTGTAACTGAGAGGCAACTTGATACGACCGAGTAAGATTCAGCCAAATAAAGAAGAGGTGATGAGCAAAAATAAAACAAAAAAAGTGGTTCATACATTGTTTTGAGCGCAAAATCTCGGACGCCGAAACGATGCGACCTCCGACCCTTTTCTTCTCCTTCATTTCTTGGTGCTCATCAATATCCTGTTCAAACTCGGGAAACCTGAGCAAAATCTCTCGAAGTTCTCGAACTGAAAAGAAATACTGAAGTAAAGAACTATTCCAGGTAGCATGCAAGCCAATCAGTCAAACACAGATGGGATAAACAAGATGAGGCTTTGGACTAACTTTAAATAACAAGTGCTGGAATGAGAAAAAGCTGAAGTGAGTACTTGGGCTGGACTTTGAGAGGGAGATCCAAAAACAACGACTTACTTTCCAATATTATTGAGTCCCGCAGGTAAGTCATAGGATACAAGAGGAGGACTATAGGCGACGATATCCATTGTATTATCAGTACTGGCCCCTAGATGAAGAGGAAAGCCAAATCAATATGAAGGATTTTGAGGGAGGATTATATAAGGGAGGTGGACGGGGGACTTACCCTTGAGCTCGGCCATCAGACGAGACTCGATCAACTGACTATTTCGATGCTTAGCAATGACATGCAGCGCCTCTCGCAATACGTCTTTCTGACCAGGTTGATCGGCAACCTGATACAAAGAATAATCAACCTACATGTATGGGACAATTTTTTTTCTATGGTGACATGAACTGACTCCAATTGTGTAGGCCATCCAAAGCATCTCATCATCTACTTCAGGCACCACATCGCCCAGGGTGGCATAGGCTTTATTCAAATCCATCGGGTTGGCTTTTTCTTCGGCCGCGGTGTTAGCTGTGTCTGAGATGACTCGTAACAACTCATTGGTTGGATTGGCCTCGACTAAAGTCCTGAGGGCATGTCGACTGTGACAGATGGGATGAGATTGAGACACTTTGAGATCCAAGGTGAGGGGGAAGGGAAAAAAAAACTTACAGTTTCGTTTTTTCGGCTGGATTGGTCTCGGCAGCTTCTTTGGAGCTGAAGGCGTTCATCATAAATTCTTCCCTAGTGAGATCCATGGCCTCGGGGAGACAGTCGGTCCCTTCGCCACAGATCAAATTCCAAGCCTCTCTAGCTTCAATCACACTGAAGGTACACGCAATCAATGCGAATGATAGACAGACAACTAAAAGAGGTATGTGATGGAGACCAACCCGACCACACCACGACTAGCCTCTATGCCCAAAAAGTCGGCGAGTGATTGACTTTCCCTGACGGCTTGGACCTCGCGGAGAGCCTCGAAGAACTCGTAACGTAGATGGGGGAATGTTCGGACTTGGACTTGGTAGCCTAGGATGATGATTGTGTCGGGGACAGTGGGAATGATGCCTAGCTTGGTATAAGCATCGTAGGCTACTGGTTTACCGCTGGGAGTTTGCCATGCCGACTTGGTTGGAAAGGCAGGAACTATGGAAAGGAATAGGTCGGGTCAAGCCCAATGATTCTAAAGGATATACGTGTTTCTACCCACTCACTGGAATTACCACCAAGCATTTGAGCAATTTTTGGGAGGGCCGATACCAAGTTGAAAGGGACGATATAGTTTGACTTGGTCGGTTGTTCGACATGTGCTACATATTGTTTTTTAGAAAAATAAAAAATAAAAAATCGAAGGGGTTGAATGTACAGAGATTTTCAAGATCATGTGGGAGATCAATCAAGACTGACGATGTTGTATTTTATACCACTTGAGGAAGACGGAGATCTCGAGTAGAGCGCGACACCAAATAGCGCGATTTTTCCTGCCTTGTGGGGTGTTGACGTTAAGATTAGGCAGGACTAATAGGGGATTTGAGGTTTGAGAAGAGACAGGCGACGCAGATTTGAGGGGTTGCTCGGTGGGTGGTGATGAATTGAGTTGCTCTTCTGGAGGTGCTTCTTTTCGGGTGATGCCAAGACTGGCCCATATTTTGGCTCTGAATTTTGGGTGTATAGGAGGAGAGAAGATGAGTTTGAGACTTGTTTGTGTTGGAAAGTAAGAGATGATGCATTACGATACTGAATCCCATGGCATTCTTCCAGAGATAGATTTCCCGTTGAGGGGTAGTGGGGAGAGTTTTCCTTCAAGGAGAGCGTTTTGAGCAACACTTTTTTTTTTTTTTTTTAAAAAAAAAAAAGGAAAGCTAGAGTCAGAGTTTATGATGATGCTTTAGTAAATGAGGGGATGGAAGTACATGAATACGGTATGCCATGCCTTGTAGACGAGTTGTTCAGGTCTAGTTTTAGACTGGATGTGAGGTGGTAGATGGTTATAATTTTTTGCATGATTGATGAGGTCGATAGCGTGGTTGGGATCGAAGATGGAGGGTATGGCATTTTCTGGGGGGGAGATGAATATGCCGCGTTGACAACCTACGCAGATTCTGGCATCACATCTGTAAGAAGAATCTTGGGGTTGGATGGGTTGTTGATCGAAGATTGAAGTGGGGATGGGATTGAAGTGTTGAATCTGATGGACGGCAGATTTGAGTAGTTGGAAGAAGTGGTGTTCTTGTTCAGGTTGGGTAAAGCATTGGGCGTTGAGTGGACGTGGAGGGATCTGGTTGTCGATGAGGTCGATGATAAGCCACTTCCATTCTACGGGACAGAAGAAAGCGTTTGGGTGTGGTTTTGCGAGTAGGAGTTCTTGTGTTGAGAGTGGTGGATGGTTATTGTTGTTAGTAGTTGGTTGCTGTTGAGTGATTTGGTTCCAGGTGGATGATGTGTTGTTGAATTCGAGATGATAGATGTGGTGTGGCCATAGTTCGTTGTGAGATCGATGGTCGTATGATTCAGAGAGTAGTTTGAGTGTTGAGAATGCGGGTGGTATTGAGTGAGTGTTGTTGAGATCGAGTGAGGCTGTTTTCATTTTTTGAAGAGGTTGAAGTTTATAATATTTGGAGTTGCTTTGGTTTGGTGGAGAGTATTGTTGAGGTTAGGTGAGGGGGGAGGGGGCTACGGTGGCTGCGGCTGCGTCGATCACCTTTAGCCAAATGACTCATAAAAAGAAAAAAAGAAACAACCAAAAACCAAAAAAAAATGTCTCTCAGTCGATTCCTCAAGGAAATCTCAACAGCACCAGAAGAAGAACAACAGCGCATTCAGAACGAGTATGCACTCCAACAACAACCAAACCATCTAGTACAAACACCCATCCCCTCATTCGACCTGCCTGGTGTCCAAGACGTATGTGGCTTCTTCAATCTTAATGATCAGGAGAAGAAGATGAGACTCAACCCACCCTTTTCTTGACTCATCAATCGTATTTATACTTAGCCCATAGAGTTCTTGAAGACACACACCGACGACCGCTCAGCCGATGCCAAGATCAAGATCAAACACGGCACCACCACCCTCGCCTTTAGATTCCAACACGGCATCGTCGTCGCCGTCGATTCTCGTGCCACCGCAGGCAGCTATATCGCCAGTGGTACCGTAAAAAAAGGTAACACACTCCTCCTAACTACGAATAATAATAAAAATAAGGGTTGATACATATACGATAATACAGTCATCGAAATCAACCCTTTTCTCTTGGGCACCATGGCCGGTGGCGCCGCTGATTGTCAATACTGGGAAGTAAGTCGCTATTAAATAATCTCACTCACATACCAAGAGGACCTCCCGAGAGGAGTGTAGAGCACTGAAGAAAAGGATAATGGGGAAAAAAAAAGACTTATTTGGGGATCCAATGTCGACTGCACGAGTTACGAAACAAATCGCGGATTTCAGTAGCGGCGGCGTCCAAATATTTATCGAACCTGGTGTACAGTTACAAGGGAATGGGGTTATCCATGGGGACGATGATCTGTGGCTGGGACGGCTCCGGGCCGGCGTTATACTATGTGGACTCGGATGGGACCCGGATGAAGGGCGACGTGTTCTCAGTGGGCTCGGGTTCCACCTTCGCCTATGGCGTCCTCGACCAGGGTTATCACTGGGACCTCTCCGTCGACGACGCCCTCGAACTCGGAAGACGTAGTATCTACGCCGCCGGCCATCGTGACGCCTTCTCCGGTAACACCCTCAACCTCTATCATGTCAAGCAAGACGGCTGGCACTTTATCAACAACTATGACGTCTGTCCCCTCTTCTCCATCTTCATCTCTTCATCATCATCTTGACACTATTTCTTTCCCATACAGTTCAACAAACTTCACTACGACATGGCGTATGGCTATGAAGAGAGGTTAAAGCAAGAAGCGGCCGTTCTGGCCTGACGCGGAGTGATTTCACATCTTGCATCATGTTGTGTGTGTGTGTGTTTGGAGCAACACATAAGTGTAATAAATTGAATCGATCCATTTTCACATGATTCTGAGTGGGAATATCTTGAGTTAAGTGGAGCAGATTGCAGCTGGGGCGAGGGCATGGAGCGGTGTTTCAAGGTGAGCTGATGTGCCTCACGAAGGGTGAGCCACTGGGCGGGAGCGAGAAAGACTGGCTGGGTCTGCGAGTCCGGGGCTGTCCAACAACCCGAAACCTCACTCTTCCTCCTCGCAGTCTTGCTCCCACAACTCCTCCTTCTCTTCTGAGCATCCGCTCCCGCTTTTGCAGATGCCCGAGCCCTGTGACCCGCCCTCTCATTCTTCTCTCCTCCCTTCCTTTCGGACCTCCCGCTGCAACCCTCCGTCTCCCCTCGCGTCTTGGTTATCGCTGTGCATTTGTATTTTTCTTTTTTCTTGTGTGGATAGACTGATTTGTATGCACTTAAAAAAATTAACTTATATCTCTTGTTGTGTGTTGTGGGGAGTATTGTAGTATATATAGAGAAAACAGTCCCAAAAAGATTTTTTTTTTTTTTACTTTCTTTGTGAACGGAGAGGATACAATAACAAAGAAGGGAGAGAAAAGGGGTTTCTTTTTTTTTTAATTGCGAAGGTCTTGGTAGGAGATTTTGGGGGTGGTATGATGGGCGGCGAGACGATCGTTATCGAGTCTGAGTTTGATGCGGTCTTCGGCGAGACGGGCGAGGTCAGCGGCGAGTTGAGACTCCTGTTGGAGGAGATTACGTTCGCGGATTTTGGACTGAAGGATGGCCTCGTCGTTAGGGGACCAGGAGGAGCGAGGGGTGGCGGGGGAGCTGCTACAGTTGAGACGGGCGATTTGGGCGGAGAGGTTTGGGGTCTGGGACCTGGATGGAGGGGCGATGGAAGAAGATGAAGGACTGGGACGGTGGAAGGCGGGACTGGCGGGTGAGAGGGGCCGATTGGGATGGGGCGAGCGGGGCGTCGGGAAGTGGACGGGACTACCGATGGGCTCCGGGGCGAAGCCGACGCGCGGCGTGTTGCTGGCCTGGACGGCACTGAGGGCGACGGCGGCGGCGGTCTTGGCGGTCTGGTTGGCCATCGCCGCTTGCTCCTCCGCCGTGCGTGCATACAGCATCGCCGCCAGTCGCTCCTTCTCCAGCCGCTGGATCTCCTCGCCCATCAGCCCCGCTCGCACCGCCTCCTTCTCCTTCGCCTCCACTACCCGCGTCACACCCCTCTCCGCCTGCTCTAGTGCTCGCTTAGAGATCTCCCGCTCCGCTACTAAAGCCGAAAACGTCCGCCCCTCCGTCTCGATCGCTATCGCTAACTGCGCTCCCATCTCCTCCGCTCGTCGCTTCTGCTCGTTTCGATCTACCCGCAGTAACTCGAGCTGGTCTCCGCGTTCAAAAAACATAACCATTACTCGTCATCTTCTATTGGCACATGATGATGATCAAAAGCGAATATTCACATACCTCCTGTCTCAAGCTGATGATTTCGTTACAAAGCATCTCGCGCTCGAACTTGGCAAAGTCAGCGTGATCGAGTTCCTTGGCGATTTCCATCTGCATGTCGACGAACGAGTTGGCCTGGTAGCCGAGCCGAGCCCAGAGAGCTCTGAGGACCATCAAGGCCTGTTCGGGAAGCTCCCGCGGCTGGCCCACCGGAATCAATACCGTCCTATGTCCCGCTCCCCCCTCGTTCATCTCGTTTTCTCTTCCCTATCTCCTTCTTTGCGTCGTCTGTCCTCCTCTTCACACGCTCCCCCGCTCCTGAATCTTCTCTCTCTCTCTCCTCGGCGCCGCTTATTTGGTGGATTGTCTGCGTTCTGGGGTTCGAGATGTCGCTGAATCCCCCCTGTTCGATTTTTTGTGGAATTGGAACTGTTTTTTTTTCTCTTGCTGGTAGACAAGCGACAAGACGGACAAAGGGGAAGATATACAAACTAGCCGAGATCTGCAATGTACCCCGACCGGAGTTAGAAATCTAAATGAATAAATACATCAACAAGACTTTCCTAATCATACTATGTTTACACCCTGCAGCTCAGACTATAAGACTCCGTGGAGAGAGGGGTCCATTCCTGCTTAGAAATGCTAAGATATAAGGAAATGACTACTGAGAGAGTTTCCTCTTTGTCTGAGCGAAAACCAAGAAGTTGAGAATTCTGGACATCCCAAGTGTCTCTAATACCCAATCCACCTTTTCTCATAGCAAATCAATGCCATCCACACCAAAGGAGTTCATGAAAGATACTAGACCAGCTATCTTGAAAACACCAATCAGTGGGAATTAGGAGGTTTGGCATGTAAGTCTGCTTAATTAATCTATCCCATTGTTTTTTTTTTTCTAAATGTTTCAACAATCATTGGGAAGAAGTTTGATTGGTGACATGCAAGAAGTGGGTCGCATCATCACTGATACTCATATAATTGATATGGATGAATCATAAGCTTTTGTTCTTTGAAGATAAATAATGATTCAGAAAATCTAACAGGAATTTCAGTTGTTGGGCTGATGGAAACAACACAGAATACAGCATTGCACATTTCATAACATTGCATAAGTGTAATGATATATGCAAAGTCTTAAGTATCATTCCTCCCAAGCAGATTTATGATAATGGGGTGGATGAAATCATGAGCATTTCAAATGCTAGGAAATTGACTGGAATTCATCCAAAATGGAACCCAATTCAGGTTGAAAGGGTTCCACCAGGGGACCATTTTTGGCACTTGCAAAGTGCCATTGCAGAGGGGTTCCCCTAGGTGAGGTTGGAAGTGTATTGAATGTTGGGTATGTATGACTTGAAGAGGATGGGAAGTGCTCTGGAAGTAATTGGTGTATTTTTATGACACATGTGTACAACTTATGTTGAATTCAAGGTGATCCCTCCTT
>LAVV01014137.1:0-10132 GCA_001263375.1 Puccinia sorghi
TGAATTGATTCAATTCAGTAGCCTCATGTCACCTGTCATCAGGTGCTTATTGATTGGTCCTGGTGTTTTGTGATGATAAACTGGAGAGAAGTAACTGTGACTATAAAAAGAAGGCCAGAAAGGTGGCGAAAGGAGAAAAGATTGCCAGTTGCTGAGTATTGTAGAATTTTGCATGATGTTTTTCATCTTGAGATACAGCATTGGAGGAGGGAGCTCTTAATGGTCATTTTAATTTTATTTATCTTAACCTTTTTTTCCTTCAATTTATTATGGTAGAGTATTTCAAGCACAATAATCTTAATTTTGGTATACAGGAATAAATGATCTCAGACAGCTGTAATATCTATTCCTGCTATATTCTATTAATGGGTTTAAAAACTTTATGAAAAAAATCAACCATAATAATTCTTCAAACTGTTTTCTGCATTTTTATTTCAATTATCCCTCAACCCATTCATCATCTAGAGGCTGGTGCTGTGGGAGAAAGAATCACTTGCACCCAGCCAGCCTCATAATATTACATCTCACTTTTATATTCTATTTATCCTTGAGGACAGGTTACTGTGGGGCAAGCATCATTTTCACCCAGAGACTCCCTAACTTGTTCAGTTTGGTCACACAAATTTACACTTTTACATTTACATGACCCACCTTCTGGGTATTATACTGGCTTCAGCAGAGTTTTTTTTTTTTTGTTTTCAAAGGATCATGTGAAAGTTGGTGTTAAATGCATTCAGTGCTTTCTATTGGAATTGATGAAAAAACATGCAATATACCATAAGACTAACTTAAAAATTGGTAAAACGGAGGGCATCTACCAACCTAACCATCCACTCGACCCATCTGGGCTTTCTGAGGTGTGAGAGTTGCTGTCTAGCGGTGCAAAAGGTACAGATTATTTTGGAAGTGCTTGATAGCCCTGAAAAGGGAGATGGCTGGGTCTGCGGAATGAAGTCCAGCAGACTTTCCAAATTTAGATGGATCATTGCAGTCAGAAGCCTTGTCTGTGCCGTGCTGCATTTCAGATGTGCAATTGCATTTGTGTATTGTTTTCCAGAGGAGCCTTCATCTCTACCAAATAAATTTAAAGCTAGTTGGCCCTTGAAAAACACCTACTTCCTCCTCCTTTTCTTCCTCTTCTTCTGAACACATCCATGAACAGACCCATAATGTTTGCTTAAAAATTTGACTGAAGGTGGTGATTACCTATCACATGGTGGATGTGAGACCATGATGCCCTCAACCATCACAGAACATTCATTAGATTTTTTTACCATTTTCAAGGATTCAGCTCAGCTTCAATTATTAAAGAATTTTGAGGTAAGACATTAAATTAGGTTTAAACACCCTGAGTTTAATTCATTGATGTAATCACTGGTTTCCAAGCTCTGGAGTGAAAAGTGGATCAATTTGAGCTTAAATAGGTTTGCCTCAAATTGGAAAGGCTTGATTCAATATAAACTAATGTAGCATGATTTGAAATTATTTGAGGAAAATTGGGACGGTAAAAAATTTTCACTTGAAAACCCTATGAGCCTCCATCTTTAAATCAAGAAGTAGAAATAAAGGCCCTTGAATTTGATCAGGGAGTTTGCCCACCATATCAATGTATTATTTGGGATGTAGCACCCCTTTAATGGGGTTAATGTTACACACTGCATTTAAAATGGAGATATCTTAAATATTTTATGCTATTCATCTCTTTGTTTTAGCCTTTTCAGTTTTGAGCTCAGCTTCTATAGGATGAGAATTTTGAAACTTGAAATTAAGACCTACTGGTTTCTATTGCATGTGGAAACTAAAATAATCTTTATCATTAATTTAAACAATGATAAGCTAAGCCAATTTTTAGTAAAAAAATATATATTATTTCTTGAGAAAAAAACAATCAACCACATAAAATAAATCAGTTTCTACTGCATTCAATGGTTTTTCTAATTCTCACCAAAGCTATGTTTTGACTTTCATTCAGGTTGATATCAACAGAGAATTTCCTAGTCTTCAATTTCAAAGTGTTGACACAGCCAAAAGATAAAAAAAAGTTAGTTGTTAGTATCAACCCATAGTTTATTCCTCAAAATCAAAATATGAATCAAGATTTCTTTTTTGAGTGGTTTTTTGTTAATTTCCTCTTCTGATGAGGGTGTGAGATTTTGGGTTCAGTTGAACTTGATATGCACATGATGATTATTTGGGAGATAGTTCAGCATTTTTTCATTTTTTTCCAATTCAAACCTTATGAAACTTTCCTGCAATGTTCTAGGAAGAACATGAATTATGGCACTTGACACCAAGTTCTTGGAATTGCCCCATGGTGAAGCCTTCTTGAATATGTCATTGATGTTATTCTGTTCAGATTGATCCAATGTGGAGCCTTTATAGGCAAGAGGATAGCTGCGGGTCTCAGCAGTAGCTGCCGCTGACAGCATGGTGCACTTGGAAAGCTGAGGTGGGCCAAAGTAAACAAAGGAAAGTATTTTCAGGGATTTTTGTATTCTGAGCGGATTATCCTTTGCTTTTGTCAGCGGAAGAAGAATCAAGCTTTTGTAGGCGGTGGAGGGAAGGCGCGGGCCAAGAACAGGGGGATTTGGTTTTGGGGGCTAGGGCAGGCGTTGGAGGAGGATTGGGCGGACAAGGGTTACTTCAAAGGGTGCTGCAGGGGTAAACCAGGCTGGCTGAGTAGCCAGGGGGTCCAGAGTTTGCACAGCGGGGGGCCTGAGGAGTGAGGCGGACACAGGCAGTTGAATTGGGGTGGTGCTGTAGGGGTGGAAATTGGCAGGGATGCTGGGGTGTGGGAAACAGGGGAGGAGAAGAATTGTGGGTGTGTGGGACAGAGATTTGTATCTATCTATCTATAAAACTACAAGAGAGGAAAAAGAGGAAGCAGTACAGGGTTTTTGTTTGAGGGAGTCAAGAGTCAAGCTTCAGATCACTCAAGGCAGAACATCCATAGTCTGTTTCCAGGTTGAAGTGTGCAAAGGGCTGGTAAAGGGAGTGGTTGTTATCAGAGTCAGTGAAAAATGCTCCCCCTTCCAGGAGTTTTCCGCAGTGAAACTAAAGAGTACTCAATACACATTTGAGGAGAACTCTCAGTAAACCTACTGGGTTGGTTTTTCTTTCCACAATGATGATTGTTGCTTAGAAGGATGTAAATCATTTGAGGTATGTACATCTTTTTTTACAATGTACATCTTTTTTTACAATGTACATTCAACTTCAAAAATTCATGGTATTCATAATTGCTTTTTTGAATTCAATTCCGTTCTAACCCTTTTTTTTACTCTTTTTTTTTGTGCAGATTTGTTTTGACATTGCGCACTATGCATATACAGGCTAACATATAATTCCTAAGGTATTAGCCCCCTGGATCTGATTACTAATGCTGGTAAAACTACTCTTCTGTTGATCCACTACTGAGAAAAATATGGTGAAAAAGTTTTGAAATTATGCACAAGAAAATTTAAGATAGGAAGAAAAGAAAAAAAAAAAAAAGGAGAAGACCACAAAATTTGTGTAATGCAATCAATTGGGTTATCCATTATCGAGTTTGATGGCCCTCCGCAAGGGTTTCTTCTTTTCTGAATTGAGGTAGCCTTGCCATTTCTTTGATGAATTTTGCCATTTCTTCAGCTGTTGATCTGTCATTCAGAAGTTTTTGTGTTGTGAGTTTTTTGATATTGATTTTCTTCAAAGTTGTCCTTAGTGCCTTCCTTTTGTCCTCAAACCTCTGACATGTCAGCAAGTAGTGGTCAGCTGTCTCGTTGACATTACAGGTTTTGCAAATTGGAAACGGAGCCAGTTTTCATTTAAACTAAAAAGCATTCAGTTTTGCATGACCTGACCGCAGCTGGTGAAACGCGGCCTGAACCAGGAAAGGCTAGAGCCTTTCCATACTTTTCCCTTTTTGATCTGTTCACTTCTCTTCAGCGCCCAGCTGGTTCGAATGGAGTGGTCCTCGTATTCTGGATTTCTTGCTTTGCCTGCCATTTCGTCTGCCAGCTCGTTTCCTCCAATGCCCAGATGCCCTGGACACCATATAAATGTCACATTGATTTGTTTTGGGATTTCTTTTAATTTATGATGAATATGATGTACAAGGTACTGACCAACCAGTTTTTGGTATCCAATGTTTCTTCACTTGTTCCATCGCTGCTTGGCTGTCGGTGAAGATCATAATGTTCTTGATGTTGCGTGCCATTGCTGCCTATATTCCCATTTCCAGTCCAAGTCGAAGTCCTACAAGTTCACATTCAAAATTTGTTGCTCTACCTGGGGTTCCCAGGTAGGGGTTTTTTACTCATTCCTGATCTCCCATACGTCCTTTCCATAATCAATACCAATCTAAATTTCCATAATAAACATTCTTCTTAGTATAAATAGAATAATGATATGTCACATACCTGTAGCCAACCAGCCTTTTTTTAGCAGTCATCATCAATTAATTATAGTGTCAAAAAACAGTTTCATTGAGTTTTCATTGATGTTCTTTCTTTTCATTTGTCAAACACTATGTGAAAATGTTGTACGTAGTCTATTTAAACCTGGATAGTTACAAATAACAAACAATTGGGTCTCTGCAACCTTTTTCAATCAAGCTTTTCCAAAAGTTAACCCAAAAACCTTTTACTCCATTCTATCCTGTCTTAGGTCATCTACATTTTTTCAGCCAGGTTTTGTGTCAACTTGACCTGAGCCTAGACAATGGTTAGCTGACCAGCAACATGCAAGAGTTCTGGTGTTTTAGGTCCATTTAATGTGAGTTTGAGGAGTGTGGATATTCCCATCATCCTGCACAGTCAGAGGGGAGGTGTCCTTAACCTCTGGTTAAGTATTATGATCTTGTAACCCTCTGGGTGCCAGGGGTTTCCCCAACTGGGCGATTATCTTCAGCCTCCGCACCTTTGTACATTCCCCAGTTAGCAATCTATTATCTCAATCACAACATTAAGCATTGCAAAATTTAACAACACTGAGCCAACAGCCCGCTTTACATTGGGATCTTGAACACCATTTTATAACACATGTCACAAAAATTTGACTTTTTTCTTCAACTGTGCAGATTTGTCCCAAGCAGCTAAATTTGATGACCAAAAAAATGATGTTTAAAGGGGTTAAAAGCTGTCTTAAAGGTCCCACAGTGAATCAGGCTATTTGTTTAGCTTTTTGGAAATTGAGCCGAGCTTAACTCAGGACTGATGTGTTTGGTTTTTGGGATAAGCCATGTTAAATTAAGTAGGACTCCGGTAAGTTCCTCCAGAGGAGGGGTGTTGAAAAAAAGTGGGTTTTGGCCAAAATTCATACCTGATTTTAGGCTTATAAATACCTTTTCAAGCAAGCCTGAGGCAGAAAGTTGACTAGCTTTGCCAGAGAGATCTCCAAAACCTAAGGAAACCCACAGAAAGGTCTTGGTTTGGGTAGGTTCCTGCCAAATTGACCTTTTTTCCATACCTCAAATGAATGATTCCATGAGTACCCTTTCAACAATAATAACCAACTCATACCTTTTTTGAGGGTACCATTCTACAAATTTTGCCATTTTTTCATACCTTTCTCGACACCCCCCTCTAGGGAGGCTTGCCGGGGTTGAGTTAAAATTCCCTTGATTCCCCAAATTGACTGAACGGATGCGGATGGTCAATCCGCAGTCTTTTGACTGACTCTTCGATCATACATCATCGACATTGCCATATAATACTTGCTTATTCCGATCTTTCCCATGGTGCCCTATGGGATGTATGCTGAGGCTGTTGCAGAGCTGGTGAGGGATAGAAGCATCGATTATATGTAAAATAAATACGTATTCCTTTGGATCGTCTGCCCTGAGTCTGGATCCTTTCTGACCGAAGATTTTCCTTTTTTTTCGCTCCTTTTCTTTGTCTGCGGACTGTACTCCCCCGTGGTATCCGGTGGACTGGCAACCCGCTGGTCGCCTAGCAGTTTCGGGTTTTCGCAATTGACTGAGCAACTACAAAACTGGTCAGTTCTTCTATTCTTCCAATCGATATCGAAACACTCTGACGCTTCTTCTGGGACAGGTCGGTCTTAATACAGATTATATACTCCTGCAGATCTCTTTCGCCAGCAAGACACCCCAACCCCAAAAAAAAGTAAACAGAAAACCAACTCCTTGTCGGCAGCCGGGGATTTGATCAACTCTCATCATCATAAAAAAACCTGAAACAAGATAAGAAGAAAAAAGAAGAAGCAGAAGCAAAAGAAGCACAAGAACCAAATCACTCGATCTAAAAGCAAGCAAATCATACTTCAGTCGCAAGGGCCACCATCACACACATCTAACCATTCACACCTGCGACAAGAAGAAGAAGTTCATCTCTTCCCACTTCAAGTGCACCTCAAATTATTTCACCATTTTCGGAACTCGCAGCTTCTCTAACTGGACTCCGAGTGCTGATCGTCCGAGGTAGACTAGAGGATATTATTAGCACTTTGCCACAGCACAATTTGCCCTCCGCCATCTCGTTTCTCTTTCTCTCCCTTCTAGTATGGCCACCCCTCCTCAACACGTATTAGATGGTGATTCCTCGGGTTGGAGGTTCGCCCAATGTTTTGGTCAGTGACTCCCCCTTTCTTTTTCCCTGCTCACTCTGTTCCTTATTGATCGGAGTCATGGTTTCTCTTGCTAATGATCGACTGACTGGACATGGATTCGGCCGGGAGGTCTTTGATTTCAAACAGGTGACAAGGGTGAAGTGGAAGATATCACGGAGGCCGACATCATTTCAACAGTGGAGTTTGACCATACCGGTGATTATCTGGCCACGGGAGACAAGGGAGGAAGGGTAGTTCTATTTGAAAGAAACGAAGTCAGTCTGATTTTCTCTTTTTTAACGAAAAAGAGTACCAAGCCAATCCCTCTGTTGTTCTTGCTAGTCGGGAAAAAAAGGATGCGAATATAAATTTTATACCGAGTTTCAATCCCACGAACCCGAGTTTGATTACTTGAAATCATTGGAGATCGAAGAAAAGATCAACAAGATTCGATGGTGTAAACGGCAAAACTCTGCCCATTTCTTACTCTCCACAAATGGTATGATTTTGAGACTAATCTTGTGGGATAAGGGGGAGGATGACTAATGAAAACAAAATATGTTAAACAGACAAGACAATCAAGTTATGGAAAGTATTCGAAAAGTCACTAAAAGTTGTCGCCGAAAACAACCACATGCCAGCCGGTTTCCAGCCCCAACCTGTGCCGACACTCAAGCTTCCCCGGATGGCCTTCCATGACACGATCATCGCTGCGGTCCCCCGCAAGGTCTATGCCAATGCGCACGCTTACCACATCAATTCAATCAGTATCAATTCCGACGGGGAGACCTATCTGAGTGCTGACGACCTACGTATCAATTTGTGGAACCTGTCGATCTCCGATCAGAGCTTTAGTCCGCCCCTCCTCCTCTTTTCTCTTTTCTGCCATTTGCTTTGCTTATGTCATGTTTTTCTTCTCTTTCTCTACCTTTCTTTGGGGGGTAGATATCTTGGATATCAAGCCCGCAAATATGGAAGAGTTAACCGAGGTGATCACTGCCGCTGACTTCCATCCTCTATCTTGCAACTTGTTTTGCTATTCGAGCTCAAAAGGGACAGTCAAGTTAGCGGATATGAGGAGCTCAGCACTATGTGATACGCATGCAAAACGTCAGCGATAATTTTGTTGGTTACGTAAGAAAGAGTTGGGAGCTGATTTTGTTTGATGAAAAAACAGTGTATGAGGAGGAGGAAGACCCATCAAATAAGTCTTTCTTTTCCGAGATCATCTCATCGGTTGCCGACGTTAAATTCTCCAAGGACGGCCGCTACATCCTCTCGCGAGATTACTTGTATCTGCGGATCTGGGACATCAACATGGACAAGGCCCCCCTCAAAACTATCTCGGTCCACGACCATCTTAAAGGAAAGTTGTGCGACCTGTACGAGAACGATTGCATCTTTGATAAGTTTGAAGGCACCTTCTCTGGCGACGGAAAGTTAGCCCTTTATCTCTCCTTCAAATAACAACTAAATAAATAGAGCTGATGAGGTGTGATGTGTATGTGTGTGTATGAAGTCACATCTTGTCGGGCTCGTATAACAACTACTTTCACATCTACGACAAGGAGGTGACGACAGACATAGTTCTGCAGGCGGACAAGTCGGCCTTCAAGGCCAAGAAGATTGGGGCGGCCGCTGGACACCCTGGCAAGGGCGGGGTGGCCGGCCATCCAGGAGGTGCCGTCGGCGGACCTAACATCAAGTCGATCCAGGAAACCGAGAACATCGACTTCAGTAAACGCATCATGCACGCTTCCTGGCATCCTAGGGAAGACACTATCGCTATCGCCGCTACTAATAACGTGCGTACTTCCCCTCCCCGCCCTCTCCTTCTTTTAGCTGATCATTTTGCTTCTCATATCTCAGCTCTTTTTGTTTTCGAAATAAACCTCTTCTCTCCTGTTCTCCTCCAATAACAAAAAACCACCACCAAAAAAAAGATGAAAAATTAAAAAAGATAAAAAACTCCCCTTCTTCTCTTCATTACTAAAAAGAACACATTATTACTAATATCAATATATGCATACATATACTACTTGTGTGTATGGATATGTTACATTATATAAATGAATATATATATAAATATATTTTCTTTTTTTCCTCCCTTCACTACAAGCTTCCCTTTCTTTTCTCCTCCTCCTTAGAATACATTTACATTAAGCCATATCTTGTACACACACCCACAAATACATACATATTAATATATATATGTGTGTGTGTGTGCTTGTGTGTATACATATGCATATAGATATTTTGTGTGTGTTCTTTTCTTTTTGTTCCTTTTTGATGGTGTAATGTATATACAAAACTACTGCCATTTTCTCATCTAGATGTTTTTTTAGGATGTTGATTGAGTGGAGGTGTGGGGGGAATGGTAAGTTCAAGTCCATGACTAGTTCACATTCCACAAGATGCATCCACCAGGGATGTTACAAAATCAAATGTCTCATACATGCTGTGAGACGAGCAATGGATAGATGATTGTATCCCACTCTGGGCTAGCTAGAGGAGAACTACTTCTCCACTAGGCTGAGCTGCAGCCAAGTTAGGTCACAACAATATAAGGCCAGGGATCTGACAGATAGCATGGAGGCCTTTACTGCAAGCATTAGTTGGTGGACTTGTAGATGTCTGAGTGTGGAGCTCCAAGAGACTCCCCACTCCCAGTCTTCTCATGATGATAATTATCATAATAAAAGGGATGCAATACACTACTTGCATGATTTATAGTAAAACAAGCTGGACAGAACAAGAAAATTGAGGATTCATGCTAGTTTGAAATCTTCTAGACGGGAGGCATATTTCAAATTGTAAATATCCATGCCAATGTCTTGATACTAGAGAAGAAGAGCTGACTGATGGTTCTCATACCAAAGTTTTCAGCATTTTTGTTTGGGCATCCTGCGCACTAGTCAGTCATTTATAGATCCACTCAACTTTAATGTTCTTGAAGGTTTTTTTTTATCCTGCTAAATTTGGGCCAGAGGTGCTGACATTCAAAGCAGTGGAAATATCAGGGTTTCCTGTTTATTTTATTTCACAGTTTTTGTGTGCTACATACATGTCAAAGTGATTTCATTCTCATGTAAGAAAACTTTGATTGATTTCTGAAAAACTAAAACCATTCTAATGAACACAAAAAAGATCAATACTTTGAACAAGCAGAAATTATATAAATGAGAAGGAAGAAATAAAGAATAATATCACAAGAAAAGATGGGAAATATGAAAAGAGAGGCTATTTGGGTTAAGGATGATCAGAGTGAGGAGTTCAGAAACATACTACAGATGGAAAAGAAAGATAATAATGAAGATAAAAAAAATGACAAGTCAGGTTTTAGCCAACAAGCAACAGAGAGAAAGAATTGAGAGAAGGAGGAAAAAAAATCACAAGATAAGAGCGAGAAGTGAATCTGAGCAACAAACAGAGATAAGTTAATGGAGGATGGATTGAACATTGGGCTAAGGAAAAAAGAGTGAGGCAAAGTGAAGACACCAGGGGACCATTTTCAGCACTTCCAGGGAAGTGCCATAAATCATGTTTTTTCTGAAACCCTTCAGAAATTATTCAGAATGTTGAC
>LAVV01014148.1:0-10129 GCA_001263375.1 Puccinia sorghi
ATAAGGCATGGATACGTTAAGGAACCCCCATGGAGGTTCCATCTTTTTTTTCCTGGTGTACTGGAGTCAACCTTGATCCTCTTTAAGACTGAGGGAAGATCACTGATATAATTTTTGTCCTTGTACCATTTACCTCTTTCCTTAGTGTCTTCATAGAGTGTGTTCTGCACAGAAAGATGGTCATTTTTTCCTCATCCCAGGAAATAAGAGACCACCTGGAAGCCGCAGTTTCCATCAGACGTGAAATCAAGAAATTTTGATATGTAGGGCTGAAGGATATCAGGGAGGGTGGAAATAAAGTTGGGATCATGAGTTGGGGTTTTCATTTGGTTTTCTGACTGCTTGAATGGGCCAACATTCCTTCTGTGGGGCCTCTTCTTCCACTTGAGCTTTCCTCTTCTTCTCCTGTTCTTCTTAGTTGCTTCTAGTTTTTCCTTCTTCTCCTGTTCTTCTCTCTTTTCTTCTTTCTTCCTTTTCTTGTGCAAGATTTCAAAACCTGATCAATCCCTAGTCATAGTTTTGGGTTTTTTTGAGGTGCCTTTGGGTCTTCCATGTGGTTTTATTTTATTATTGGGAAGATTGAGGTCAATGACAGTTCCAGATCCTTCAAGGAGGCGTGAGATGGCTGAAAGTTGAAAGGCTCATTGAGATGGGTTGAGTTCAAGCAGCCTGTCCTCCATCTTCTCAATTTGTTCTTCAGTGTTGGAATCCGGATTTATTTTGAATTGGCAGAGATCCTGGTCCTGTACATAATTAAGAAAGAAAAAAAAAATAGTCAGTTTAAGATGATTGTAAGGGGAAATGAGGTGTGGTGATTGGTTTGGCAAAAAAAAGGGGAGGCTGCAATTTTGGATTTCCGACTCCCAAAAAAGACTTTCTGCCTCAAGAATTAGAGCACCCCATTGACTCCCATAAGCCTCCAGGGCCTAAAAATAGAGAAAAAAACAATAATAAAAATCAACAAAGAATAAGAATCACCTTAATATGCCACTGGTAATGGAATTCTGCAGGCTGAACCTTCTCCTGGCGCCGAATTAATTCTGCAAGATGTTGGAATCCACTCTGTCCCTTGTCACGAAGCTCTATTCTCGGCTTCATCCTGCACTCTCTGACTCTATCTTCTCGTGAAAGACCTTCAAAAATACTGTGAAACTCTCCAAAAAACCTAATCTCATATCAGTAACACCACTCCAAAAAACTAACCCAAAAACCCTTTTCAGTTTAAAAATAACCAAAACTTCCTCTCAGATCTCTTAGGACTCATCTTATTTCCATCTTCTTCTGTCCTCACTAAACATTCTGCTTGCCCTTTTCAATCTATCAAGCTTGCTCTGACTTGTTGTCACCGCTCACTCTCATCAACTGCTCGCTCTTGCTCAATCTAGGCACATTGCAGAGATTACTCATAAAATTGGTGAGAAGCAAAGACAATCAACTCAAAAACAACAATTCCATCTCCTCTCTCATTCTATCCTATTGCCCCCTCCTTTCTCTTTGTCTAGTGCCTCTCCCTATCTATCTCTTCCCCTTCTTAATCTCACAGCTTGTCATGCCCCCATAAAGATTGTGCCCTCCAGTGTTTTCTGGTTCTTTCTTTGATCAATCAATCAAAACTGTTTACAAGAAAATGTTTACATGGAAGCCCCGTCCGCACACAGTGGTAACCATTACAATTCTCTGATCTATTGAGTTGCAAGGCTCAGAAAAGGTTGTTTTGGGCCCATCAAACAGAAAAGTGAGTGATTCAGCCATGGCATTTGTGGAAGAACTCACCAATATATTTGAGAGAATTATTCTTTTTGCTGGTGGTACTGTGCAGAGATTTTGTGTGATTGAGCTTCAAGGGCATTTGTGCTTATCTTGATGATTGCGGTGAAGGAGTGGTAAGGGCCAATCAAATGAGCTTTGATGAAGGAGTGAGCTGATTCCATTCAAGAAGTGGTGCGGTGCTCCAAGTGAGGGATTTATTTTGTCCAAGCATTCAACTATTTTTCAGCCATTGGTAGCCAAGTTGAGTGCATGTGTTCTTGAAATTTGGGTCCGTATTTGGAAGCAAAAATCTTGAAGTCACAAAGAAAAATGGATTGGTTTGGCTGTCAAATCAATTTTTTCCATTGATGAATCATCTCCACTTCTTTGTTCTTGCCCTTCAAAAATTCGGCACCGTTGGTGAGGATATTTTTCTGCATGTGCCAGGTGCAGAGAATGTGTGTTGAGTTAGGTGAGGATGAGGGATTTATTGTGATCTTTGATGAGGACATCAGGAAGGGGGATTTTGTTGGAGAGAATATAGTAAAAAGTGATTTGATTGCCCAATTGTAGTATTCTTCCGTTTCATGAGTGAGGAAAGAGAAAGCTAGACTGAATTTTTTGTTTGAACCTGTGACTAAGGCATAATGCCGGGGTTTGGGATGGGGAGTCAAACTTGGCCCATTGCCTGGTCCCTGATGCTGCCCGGGGTTTTATTTTTTGGTTAGAAATTTGGAATTTCTCCTATCCCCAATCCATATATAGCTATATATAGTCATATAGTATGAAGGGGAAGCACCCAGAAACCCCCAACAACACCTCCAAAATCCCACCTCCCCAAATCAACCTATCAACATTGAAGAAATTGAAATCAATGATCTAAAAGAAATTTCCAGCTCCAACAAACGGAGCTGGGTCTGGAACCACCCAAAGGAAGAGGACGGTGTCATTATTGGCCAGGTCGTTACAAAATCTGGCAAAAACCTCACAAAGGACAAGAACTGTAGCACAAAGAACTTTCATGGCCATCTACTACAAATAAATTGCCTAGAGGACCCACACTTCACCAAGAAGACAAAAATGAATCATATTGCCATTCAGAAATGGAGCAAATCATCTAAGCAAGCAAAGGTATGTATTTTTTATAATGTCTAAAATTGAAAACTTGTAGCATGAATTGAACAACAAAACACCCAAAACTTCCTTGGTGGATATTATTTCTGACTCCAACCTGTCTCCTTTATGGCAATTTTTGGTGGGGCTTCCACCCCTAGATGCAGAAGACCAAAAAAAGGACAGGAAATGATTAGCATTTATTTTATTAAAAAAATAATAACAAGCAAAATAAAAGCGCTGAGAAAGGAGGAGCTGACCTGTCACAATTGAATATCATACTTTTTCCAGCAAGAGACCTTTTCAGGAAAATTGCATAGCCATGCTCCCAATCAAAATCTTTGATTGAAGTTTTGAGATCCTCAGGGTCAGAAAAAATACCATTGGGAGGGGATGGAATTCATTGAGGGTCTTCAGATAGATCTTTGGAGGCTTCTTCATCATCATTTTCTGGCTGATTCTCAAGGATTTCTAGACATTCTTTAATGGTTTTTTCATGTTTGACTGATTGAAGCTGTCAATTTTCTGATTGATTGGTGTCTTTATGGGGCTCAGAATGTTTCTCAGAAATGTCTTGGTGGGGATCTTTCTTCAGGGCTCCCACGGTGGCCAGGGTGGCTAGGGTCTTCACTAGCAGTATCAATCTCTTTTTGTTCTTTTTCTGATTTTTTTGGGAGATTCTCAAGAAATTATTGAATAAGTTTGAGGACCATTGGGTCAATGGTGGCTTCTTCTTTGGGGTCTTGCGGGGTTTGGGGGCTCATTGGGGTGGATTTAAGAGTTTCAGGGTTTTTTTTCGTGGTTTGATTGATTGAGGAGGCAGCTTGAGGGTTTTCAGACATGGGGGAGCTCATTCTGGAGGTTTTGGAAAGGTTGGGTGGGATGGATTGGTGATTTGGGAGGGTTAGGAGGGGCTTTTGGTGGGTTTGGGTGGTTTTTTGGGGAGGGCTGGGTGTTTAAGGCTCTGGAGAGGTTTTTGGGGGTCCTGTTGGCGCTTTTGGGTGGTGTAGGGTTTTTTTTGTTGGTTTGCTGGGTTTGGTGGTTTTCTGCGGTGATGTGGTGAGTTTTGGAGGTTGTAGGTTGAAAAAAAGAGAGAAAAAATGCGCAGGAGTCCATGCAAGTCCCCACACAAACTTAATTTTGCATTGTACAAATCCCATGACGCGGCATTGGGAAGAATTTGCTTCCCAACTGCCGCTGCAAGAGTCAGAATTGGACTTCTGACTCCCATATGGGAATGTTCTTATTTTTTTTCTTCTTGCGCAGCTTGCGACTCCCAAATGGCAGTCGGATGTGGATGGAAATCGAGAAATGACTCCCAAAATGGAGGTCTGAAAGTTGGACCTCCAATCTTTGGGAGTTGTTCCTTTTAGCCCCTAAATAATAATAAAAACAAAAAATCAAAACCCTATATTGAGAAAATGGTTTGCACATCTGATAGAAAGTCAATAATAAATACCCTTGAGCAATCCATCAAAAATGATATGACCAACTTGGCACTGGAATTGGTTTTAGAATCAGATAAATAAGAAGAGGATAAATCAGAAGATGAAGATGAAAATGATTGGATTAATGACATAGAAGAAAAAGCATTGCTACTTGCGGCTGTACAGAGCCAACAATCCTAAGCCACATGCTCAAACTGAGAAGGCACCCCCAATCAGTGATTTTCTGTTGAATCACCTTAAAGACAAACATTTCAAGCAACAATTCTGTATGCCAAGAGTCTACCTTATGAAGCCTTGGAATCTAGTCTCAAGCAACATTGTTTTTCACAATAACTCCTACAGTACCAGCTTTCAAGAGGAAAAAAAACCACGTGCTCTCTTATGACGAACATGGTTTCAACCGGCATCTATCTGGAGTACAAGTAGTGATTGAAGACTGCATTGGAATGTTGAAAAACATATTCCAAAGCCTTAAGGTACTCTGAATATGGGTGGCTGGAGATAAACATATTGCCAGGGTCAATTCTTGTAATTGTATGTTTACAACCTCATTAAATTTCTCTCACTCCTTTTTGTAGATGTGTGGACTGAAGCAGAGGGATTTTTTTCCCCAGGCTTTTGCCATGATGCGCGATTTCTTGCTTCATGTTGATGACTGTGATTTCAAAGAAGGGGATGAAGGAGGATCACATAGATCTGCAAAAAATTCAGATTCTGATGTGGATCTCACAAGTACGTCAGCAGTTAAAAAGAAAAGGGAGAATGTATTGGCTCTTGCTTCATCCATCCAAGCAAGACAGGATTGAGATAATTTGTCGAAATAATTTTCCTAATCTTCAATATCTTTGAACATGGCTTGCCCAAAATCCGGGCTTGCCAGCAATTTCTCCATTTTGTGTGGATCAGAAATATTAATTTTGAAATCCTCCTCAATGAGACCAAGTGTAAATTCAGGTATTAAAACTTTGTGGACCATGTAGTCAGCAGGGGGGTGGTTAGATGCAACAACCCCCAAAATTTGAGTGAAGTCTCCAGGAGTTTTTGTGATATCCCCAATTGATCCAACGGATGTTGCAACCCCCTCCCCAAATTAAGAGGGTCACTGGTCTTAAGGGCCTGTACCACATTGGTGGGAGTTTTCAAAACAGTTTTTGTCTTTTTTTATTTTTGCACAATTTGAAAATTGGGAAAACTGTTGTCAAAAACAGGGCTGGAAGTTTTGCCAAAGACAGTACTGGGAAATACTAGTGTTGTCCATACCACACTTGAAAAAGTGCCCGCCGGGAGGTGCCTTTATCACCCCCCAAAGGTGTACATCTTTGGCTGGTGAAATAGAGCACCCAGGCAAGGGCTCCACAGGAATGATTTAAGGCTTCATTGGAGTTTTTTTTTAGTTTTTTTTTTGTGTGATGAAGTAATTTTCCATGAACCCAGTTGGGACCCCCGCAAAAGCCCCTTCTGGCAATGCTCAAACCAGTATTTAGGCCCCAAAGGCTTTCAAAAATACTGTTCATATGTGTGTGAGCCACCACCAGTTTTTGGCTGATAGTGCACACAGACAGGGTGGAAACGCCTTGGCATGCACCTACTGGGGGCGCAAACAACCAAAGTGGGAAATTACCTGAAATTTATTTGCCTGTATGAGAAAAAAAAGCACCCTTCACCAGGACCAATCAATGATCACCAGATTAAAAGTGACATCAGGCTATTGAATTGAATCAACTCAGTAGCCTCACATCACCTATTATCAGGTGCTTATTGATTGGTCCTGGTGCTTGGGTATGTTATTCTGACTGAAATCATTTTTTCCCAGAAAGATCAAAAATCAACAATATTGAGGCCCTAAATTGGTTTTGAAAAATTGGGGGCTGTGGCCCCAAATTCACAAAAAAAAAACAAAAAAGGGATCAGAAACCCAACTTGATCAATAGAAAAGGGTTCCAAAACTTTTTTTCAAAAAAAAAGAATGGTCAGCAACCCAAATTTTTCAAAAGAAAAGTTAGGGTTCACCGGCCTCATTTCAAAAATCATAGAAGTGGGTGCCAGATCAATTCTACATAGAAAAAAAGGAGGTTCCCAGGATACTTCCCAAATAAATAAATCAAAAGAGAAAAAAATAACATTTTCAGATAATTATTGTTCATTTTATTCCCACAGCTCAGTTTTCTTTCCCTTTTTTTTGAATATTTGAAACCACGTTCCATTGAAAATTCAAAACCTACATATGTATAGATATAGATATATATATAATTAAAAATAATAAGACAAGAAATTCAAAAATCAAACAGGAGAAACGTGAAACTATGCACACAATTCAAGAGTCAAGAAAATGTAAGAAACTCATGAGAAAATTGTACAACATAAAAACAAGAAAATCAATACAAATTGCATTTCTCCCTGTGTTTGAGTTTTCTAGTTAAATGAAAAGGCTGAGCATTTTTTTTCTCCCACATCAAAGCTTCTGGAGAGGCCAATTTGCACCAATTCTTCAAGAAAATGGGGGATGGAAAATGGTGAGGATCTTTGATCTCTAAAACTACAACTTTTGAGTGGTCTCAAGCAATGCAAATGGGAGGATTACTTTTGGGAGGGCAGAAATAAGGAAAATAATATTGGGAAGCAGAAGAGAAGAAGAACAGGAGAGTTTCCAATGGATTTGAAAAATGATCACTCATGGAGGGCATGAAAATCCACTGGCTGATACCACAACTTTTGCTTGATTTGACCTTGGTTCTTATTTTCCACATCTTGAGTTCATCTTGATCTTCCAAAAATACATTCTTGACAGAAAATTGTCCGCACAAGTTGAATTATGCAAGGAGTTTTTGTGGCAAATCCATGAAGTTTTCATGGCCTTTTACAAGCTTCAGACAGTATGCAAATGCTTGAAATCCACAATGGCTATCCAAGTCAATATCCAAGGCCTTGTTTGAATAGTTCTGGATGTATGGCAGGAGCTTCAAATCATGTTGGGCAGTTCCAAGAGTTCTTGAGGTAAGTTTACAGATTTGAAATCTTTAATTTCACACCAATCCTTCTTTTATGTCTGAGGAGCATCTTGCACAAGGACCAATCAATGATCACCAGATGACAAGTGAAATCAGGCTACTGAATTGGATCAATTCAGTAGCCTAATTTCACCTTTGATCAGGTGCTTATTGATTGTTCCTGGTGTTTCAGGACATTTTTTACCATTTTAATCCTCTGCTTGGGTATATTTTTTGGTTTTTGGATTTACCATTTTGGTTTGTAGGCTGCAGAGCTTTAACCTTCTGGGCGTCTTGTGTCTTCTAATTCTTTTTACCTTTGAAATTTTGCTCCTCTTCCTTGAATTTTACCTCGATGTTCTCAAAGTGTGATGGATCCCTCTTTATATTTGTGTATTTTGACTTTTTTGCTGCTTCTTTTGGCCTGCATTCAACATTTTGATGTCAAAAATGGTCCCAGAACACTCAAAAGTTTGAGTGATTGTGTTCATCTTCATTTCTCTCTGCGTGGATTTTATTTGATGCAGATTTTCCTTTGAATGCTCAATCTTGTCTGCTGCTATTTCCTCAGGGTTTTTCTTGACTTTTTTGGTTTTCTGTTTGCATTAAAATTCCAAAAGCACATGGTGTTGATATGAAAATTATGTAACCCAGTGATTGCATTCCTGTATCTATATTATTCCTCTACCAGGCATCCCATCTCTATATTCCTATCAGCTTCTCACTCAGATTCTTGTTTTCAATCACTGAATAAAAACACCCCATTCTCAAATCAAGTTCATCTCTGTGAGTATCCACAAGATTCCCAGTCTTCAGTCCCTTCTGTCTCTCAACTCATGGCAAAGGTATTTTGAGAAGATGATTAAATGCAAAAGAAAGTCTTTAAAAGAGGAGGAAGTATTATGATGGCTGAGCTAGGATATATATATATGGAAAAACAAAAGTTCTGTGGATAGGGAAGTATGTCTCAACTGGGAATAGAAGACAGAAAATTCCAAGGCTGGATGACTTCGTGTCTCAAACAGGGATTGAACAGAGGATGAACAAATACTGGGAAACTATGTGTCTCAACCGAGGTTAGGGCCAATTATTAGGGTAAGTAGTTAGTAAGAGTGTAATGATGGCTTGTAAAGGCTAGGAGTTTAATATTTGGAAGAGCGGCAGAAGAAAATAATTATGTGAGGAGGGAAAAGAGAGGAAGAGGTGTAGTGAGGAGAGAGGTGGAGACCCTGAAGATTGGATGAGGTGGATTTTGGGGCAACTTTCTAGAAACTAGGGGGTGTTTGGCATTACAAACATGATAAACAAGAAAATACAGGTTACCTGGCTTAAAAAAAGTTCCAGGACTGCATGTATTGAGATTTATATGGCTTTGGAATATTCCAGCACATGATGAGACACAAAAAAGTGACATCATCCTGTCAAAAGTGGGCCATTTACTCTACCAGTAGTGTTAGCATATTAAGCCACACTAACATAAACCTACCATTAGCTCCAATATTTGACAACTAACACTGCAAGATTTTGAAAGAAAAAAAATCAAATTTAGTGTAGCATGAGTTGAGCCCCCCCTCCCAAGTACAACTTATAACTCTGACCATATTCACAGGTATCAATTTTGTAGAGGTGTTAGCCATCAAAAAAGCTGGTTTAACCTGTAGTATTGATTTCGTATCAGTTAAGCTAAACTTTAGTGTAGATTTTTTATCAGATACACAAGCTTGTAGTGTAGCTATGGTGGTCCGGTTGCATTCACAGTAGCATTAGTGAAGTGCAGTGTTGGCCTTTTTAAGCTAAACCAACCAAAGGCTACTTTTAGTTGCAAATTCTGGACAAATAACCCTACAAAAGTGTTTCTAGAGAAAACTGTTTTTTTAGTTTTATTTCCCCTTCAAAATAAATACTAACGCTATTAAAATCCATTGTTAGTTTTTTTGTAGCGCTGTTAGCTGCTGAAGAAGTTACGCTACACATCAAAGTGTAACCTTAATTAAATTAAACTAACAGTTAGTGTATCTGTTAATTCTAGTTACACTAAAATTCAGTGTAACTGTCAGCTTGCTACTATACAGAGACAAGCAGCCATAGTAGTAAGAAGAAATAATAAATTATTTCTAAACAAAAATAAAAAAATAAGCAAAAAAACTGGTGTTAGTGCAATAAATCATTAAGTCTTATTGCACCAATTAATTCTACACATAAAATAACCTAGGGTCACTCCTAGCAACCATAGCCATAGGATTTACCCTTTACACCTTTTACCATAGCCAGAAACAACTACTTTAACAAAATAATCAAACATATAAGAATATCACAAGGCAGGTACATTACAAAAGTATTTGAAAGACCTTTGGATTAAAAATATAAATACCTGAATGCTTGCTTTGGAAACTTGTAGTACATTCCAAATAGAATTATCACTTGTTTCTATGTATACTCAAATGTGCCACTTGACAACATTAATATAAATACTACACTAGTTCAAATAATACTAGGTACCCTTAGAAGCGCCCCAATGTTTCTATGAGACTCAATAATAGCACATTACAGATCCATTTCATGCAACCAAACACATGGTGTGACAAGCCACAGCATGTGACAGACCACATGGTGCCACAAAGTGTAATGGTCGAGATTAAGAATGTAGATTGCTAACTGGGGGATGTACAAAGGTGTGGAAGCTGGAGATAATCCCCCAGTTGGGAAACCCCTGGCAAGTACCAGAGGGGGTTACAGGTGTTAATTTGAAGGCTTTGTACGCAATAAAAGCCAATAAAAATGTATTTAAGGTGCTAATAAATAGCAATAAGGTAAATAACATATGAAAAAATA
>LAVV01014159.1:10760-20888 GCA_001263375.1 Puccinia sorghi
TGACTGTTGGTGTTCAAAATCACCTAGCACACCAAATTCAACAATAGCAGAAAAATGGGGATGAATGAAAAAAGATTTGGCTCATATTAAAGACAGAATTAGTTTTGAATCGATTTTCTTTGCTCTGATAAATATGTTTTTGAGAAATTATTCTTCTTGTGACCTAGAAACTAGTCTTTGAGCTAATTAGGAATATTTACATGTATAGTGATATTTATTCCAGTTTCCCAAATAAATATTATCCCTTAAATGGCACCAATTATCTTTTTTTTAATTCAACCCTGATGATGTATTTGGTGCAATTTTCAAATCATGCAGTAGAATTTTGAATTATGTTTTTTGGAATGCTTACTTGACATGATGGTCAAATATTTATGGGAAAGGGTTGACAGAGACTATCAAGCATTCAATAACCGGATTCTTCATAGTTTGTGAAAAAATGATACTTGAAAGTTTCCTTTGGTGGAAAAGTTGGAGCCATTGGTTGAAAGTCTGATTGGCTTGAAAATAGGGAAATTGAGAGACTTATTTTATGACTTGAAAATCAGAAATTTTTGCAATGAAGTGAAAAAATCAGCTCAAATCAAAATTTTCTGAATGATTAACCATAAATTATTGTGTGGCTTCCCTCCTTCAAAGAAAAAAGGGAAAATATAATAATTATGAGTGTTAAATGATCAAGTCAGCATGGTATCAGTTATTATCAGAGTTGAAAATTAAATCATCAAAATGTTATTGCAAACAAGAAAACTATTTTCAATGAATGCACAAAATTGATACCCATTTAGATTGATATATTTTTGGGGTTTATTTGAATACAATTCAGCTCAATCAATATTTCAGATTGACTTCTAGTTAACTTACACATGAATTCAGCAATGCATTCAGGGATACATCAGATTGTTTTCTGCTTCTTTTCATGTCAACATTCCAAATACTTTCTGAAATGTTTCAGAAAAAAACATGATTTATGGCACTTCCCTGGAAGTGCTGGGAATGGTCCCCTGGTGATTGTCAAGATGATCTGGCAAGCCAATAAGTACACACACTGTCATTCTCTGTGTCTGCCAGTTTCCCTGGTCACCGTGCATATATGCAAAGTCAAGTCTCAAACCGTCTTCTCCCCGAAATTCCGCTTGGAAACTTCCGTCAACTACTCCCAACATGAGACCAACAATTCCTATTCTGTACCTACGACCCCCCAAACCAGCACCCATCCGATCCCCATTCACCCGCCCAACAACCTACACACCTCCCACCTTGGCGTCGATCAACCGGAAGGTAAAGAAACAGACCGACTTCAACCATCTCGTCCATCATGCCATACCCGCTGCCGCCAAAGGAACATCCTCTCGTCCAGCCCCTGGAGTCCGGAAGGAATTCTACTTCGTCCACTTTAAGGATCGCGTCAAGTTCTGGAACTTGACCGCCGGCGATCGGGTCATCATTGCTGATTGTATCAAAAAATTCAGAGGCTTGATTGGCACTGTTTTTTGGGTCGATAGAACTTCCAATCGGCTGAGTTTACTCGAGCCAGAATTCTGGGTATTCTTGTTTTCTTTCTCAATCACAATTTTCAACTTGAGCTGATGCGTTTTACTGATTAATTTTTTCGCCAAACAAAAATATCTTTGAATTGGTATTTCACAGAAAGAAGAAAAAGAAGTCGGACATCCTGACCTACCGGAATTTGTCCGAAACGTTCCAATTGAATTTGAGTATAGTACGGTTCGACTGATGGCACCAGGCTCAAATGAGTTGAGTATTCCATCAGGTCGATCACCTTCTCTAGAGAAAATTATTTTTTTTTGAGGGGGGGGGGGGGGGGGGGCAAGGGTAATATGTCTGCTGACAGGCGTGAACGTTACTGATAAAACTAGGATGTACTATGAAGATCTAAGAGAAGTGGATCATGAAGCAGTAATCATACCAAACGGAGGCAAACGGAAGGAGATTCATTGGACGCGGATTGGAACGCGATATTCAATCCACAAGCCAGGCAAACAAAGTGAAGGTGAAGAAATCATTCCCTGGCCCGTTCAGCCGGATTGGTCTGTCAACATCCAAGATGCCAAAAGGCGATTGGAACTACGAGATCGTCACCTGAAACAAATGCAAGAGCAATGGGCTCTCGAAACACGGAAGAGAAATGGGGAAATCATCGGTTTGCATCTTAACAACTCTCATCGAATTTTAGCCCAGAGACTCCATTTGAAACTTTTTTTTATCCCGCTTTCTACATAGATGACCGACTTTCACCGACATCTCATGTCCACTCCAGAGAGAGTTGAGTACAGATTTTGCCCATCCTTCTCGTCACCAATGCCATCACATCAAACTCTGTCTGACACCACATGGCTCTGCATAACAGCGCGCAAAGACCTTTTCGCATCCCCCATGGATACATGGTCCAATACGCTTGATCCAAGCCTGTACCAGGACACTGCGCTATGGCTGTCTACATCAACAAAGATTCGGGAACGATTCCCCGAGTTTTTCTCGACCCCCAAGTCCCATTCAGCATCTATTAATTTGAACGCGCTTCCGGAACTGTCTGTGCCTGATTGGGAGCTGACCGCGGGCCAACACACTCGACGCTTCAAGACGATAAACTGGGAGAACAAGTTGGCGGAGAAGATCCAGGCCCAGATCGATGCTGAGTCTCACCGACTATCTGGTCATCTCAAGTTGCCGATCGAGCGTATCAGGCGGCTGATGGAGATTGCTAACTATCGCCCTTCGATGGTCCAAACACGTAGCAAATTATCTCCCTCCAATCAACAGATTCGGAAGGCCAAAATGGAGCTTGATCGTCTAAGAACTCGAGTAGATAATCGCGAGCGACTCGCCACCCTCGACTTATTACCTGCCCTAGAATCGTTCAATAGCACATTTGCTCAACCTCAAGATGCCCCTTCTCAATGAGAAACTTGCATCGCTTCTGTTGTTGTGTATGTGCACGGTAATACAAACGTAGCTCGACGATTCGTTCCAGCCATGTTACCTCTCTATGTATAACTCATAGAAACATATTTTCCCGCCCGCCCGCTTTATTCTTTGAACGTATTGGTCTTTTATTTTCATAATTGTACTTTTTTTTTTTTTTTATTTCTTGCGGCACAATATATATGAGTTGGTTCATTTCTAATTAGTGCCCAACAACCATGATAGTGAGACAATAATCTGTACCAAGAGCAAACGAAAGGCACTGAATAGGGAAAAGAATTAGAGAGGGACAGCATGTTGAGCAGATCTACTTGAAGTCAAGCCTTGTGGATGGCTGGCAGATCTTTCCTGACCAAGAAGCGAGTCGTTGGAATTATTCCCAAAAATGGACCATGTGAGACTGATGTGAGTTTTCTTGTGTCTATCCAGTCAGTGTATCCAGATATTTTATGCCTCCTGTGCAGTTATAAAAGTCAAGTTGTTGTGACCCTTCTTCTTCCTCTAGTTACAAGTTATGTCATTCAGTGCTGAGACCCTATTGATCGATTAGTAACATGACATGTTTGGACATGAATCACACAGGTCTACGACGCTGCTGATGAGGTGCTTACAGCTTGGATGTTGTCTGTTACGCGTGTCGAGCACCGACTCGAATGTCCAACAACGCAAGAAATTCGGAGCATGGCTTCACTTTGACACCCTCCCTCATGCAGACCTGTCCCCAAACCCCGCTCACAGCCTTTGGATTTACCGCTTTGTGCTGGCAAAAGAGTTAAAATGGACGCCCAGATATAATCAATGCGTCGGACATAACCCGGGACAGGGCATGGATGAGGTTGGGGGTTTGAGTTAAGTAGGGTTAATAGACTCTACGTCGATCGACATCCGGATTCTTATTTTTTAATGCCGAGGCAAACATCTGTTGGCTTGTGAGTCTTCAGACTGCCGATTATGGCCGGTCGGCACGAATTGGGGCGTCAGCCAATGCTCGTTGCTTGTTAACCACATTTCAAATCAGAGAGAAGTGCACAGCTGATCGTAGAATGGAACCTCATGAGCTCTGCTTACATTTGCCAGCCCTACGTACGTAGACTGCATCTACTGGTTCTCCCCCGGATCCCCTTGATTTATTGTAAAAGGACCAACTCCCAATGAGAAACAGCATCACATCATTTACTTATTCTGCTCCTTCTGGAATACTGCGCTGCGAGATCACTTCTCAATCGCCGAATCGGCTCAAGCTCATTTCCAAGTTGAAGCCTGTGGTGATACGCCATTCTACATTTACATCGGTCAACACGCCGGCTGGCATAAGGCTGATAAGCCTTTTGGAAGTTTTGGATACGTTGTAAAATAAAATAAAATACGCAGATGCATAAATACATATTGATTTAAATACATCCCAAGATTTAACTTTACAAGTGGCATGTAAGTCGTGACTCTTCTGCCTGTCCCATCCATCGGTCCTTCAATAACTTGGTTTCCTCAAAAGCAAAGAAAGGAAAAAAGAAAAAACCTTCCTCAATCGTTGGCTGGCCATCTCACGCTGAATTCCGGACTAGGTCAGTCCCACCTTTTCTCATCCTCTAATCCTTCCAACATCTCCCTCCTATGGTTTTCAATCGGTTCAGACTGTTTGTCTCAACTCAGTCCTTGCGAGTGTAGTACAGTATTACTTACCTCACAACCGACATCCCATTTGCCTTGAGAAACTCTCTCTACTTCTCTTCTCCGCCTCGTCCTCCACCACTTGCCCCAAAACTCTCGAGAGAGCAGCTTGAAATTCTCGCCGAAACAACAACATCCCAGTTTGACTTGTATTTTGATTAAGATAACTTGACCATATCGCCATCAATCGGTGTCATTCTTCTTAATTAGCTCTTGCTTAAAAAAAAAACCCCGCCTCCACATCGTAGTACTACTGCTACTACCCTCTCCACCGCTAAATCTTGTTACTCCTGAGATAATCCCCTTCTTACATTTACATATGTTAGCACCCCACCCCACATCTTACCACTGAGAATCCCTCATTAATACAATCGCCACCACCCTCCGAAACCGACTCGTCTCGTTCCGCTCCATCACTTTCTTGATATTCTCCATCGATCGATCGATCACCATTAATTCATCCTAAAACCTAACATTTTAAGCAACAGTCTGCCAGCATCGCTTTTGCTTGCTCACAGTAATCATATTATTACTATACTCGATTAATCAATTTGCATCCACTGCATCAACTCACCCTCCTCTCACTCAAGCATATCGTTCTTAGCCCCCGTCGAATAATAACATTCGACCCGTGTTGTGCAACCATCTCACTGCCATCCGTGAAAAAATAAAAAGAAAAACAGTCGACTCATTCCCGTCATCTTCTACCTCGGAGCTCTCTCTGACCGCTCATTAATAATTGTCTTGACATCCTCATCAATTCTTCCTGCGTCCACACATTGAATAACATTTATCATATCCCTCCCATTCCACTCTACTCTTTCCGCCAAACAATCAACAGCACCGCTCAAAACACACAGACACACCTTCCAATCAAATCTCCTATCTAAATTCTATTCTATCTGGTTGCTTATCCCCCTGACCACGCATTGCACTCGTGCTACTTCGATCATTCACAGTCTCGTCCTTGAACCTCCTGCAACATGTCCGATCCTGATCCGGGCCCTCAAGTCCAACCCGAGAAGCAATCACCACATGATCCAACTGCCATCACCCCCACCGAAAAGGCCCCTGATGCATCTAAGAAGTCGGGAAGATTCGACAAGACGTTCGAAACCGAAGACAAACCTGTTCATGCACTTGTTGATATGAGCTTGATCCAGCTCAAGGCTGAAGACCTCTACGACAAAGATAAAGTAGATCTGGAGCAGGTCGAGCTAGATGATGTCTGGGCTCTTTTACAGTAGGTACCCGCACTCATCCCTCGAAATGTGTTTTTTTCAAGCTCATCCTTCAATTACATTTTGAACAGATGTACCGAGGAAGGCCTCACAGAAGCCGAGGCAGAACGTCGGCTCGAAATCTTTGGGCCTAACAAGCTCGAATCCAAGGAAATCAACCCTTTCTTGCAATTTCTTGGATTTATGTGGAAGTGAGCTTGTCTCCTCACCTCTCAACCTGTTTTGGTTTCATCTGTTGACCGTGTAGTTTTTTTTTTCGCGCAGTCCACTTTCATGGGTCATGGAGGCCGCAGCAATCGTCGCGATCGCTTTATCTAATGGCCAAGGTCAACCTCCGGACTGGCAAGATTTCGTAGGAATTGTTTTATTGCTCTTGATCGTACGTTTCATCACACCCCGTGGAATAGTTCAACCACTCGCTAAAACTGATGCATAATCCCTCTGAAAGAATTCTGCAATTGGGTTTTACGAAGAACGTTCTGCTGGTAATGCTGTGGCTGCCCTCATGGATTCACTGGCTCCGAAAGCAAAGGTCCGGCGCGACGGCAGCTGGAAAGAGATCGAGTCGTCTCAGCTGGTACCCGGTGATATTGTGGCATTCAAGATCGGTGACGTTGTCCCAGCAGATAATCGACTCTATGACGCCATCAATGTCTCGATTGACCAAGCCGCATTGACCGGTGAATCCCTCCCTGCAAGCAAGAAAGTCGGCGATCAATGTTTTTCCGGATCTACGTGCAAACAAGGAGAAGCTGAAGGAGTTGTCATCGCCACTGGTTTGTTATCATCCTCGTCTTCTCAGCCACTCTAGTAGTTCCTGTTGTGATCCTTTTTTTTTAAAAAAAAAAAAATAGGTGCCAACACCTTCTTTGGAAGGGCCGCCGCCCTCGTTGGAGCCGATGATGATTCATCTGGCCACTTGCAAAAGATCTTGGCTCAAATCGGCACGTTTTGTCTTGTTTCGATCGGAATCTTCATTATTATCGGTGAGTCATATAGGTACTAGATCTTCTTCCCGATCATCGATTATTCACTGCTCACATTGCGTTGCAGAAATATTGGTCATGTACGCCGGGTTCAGGTACAGATATCGCCGTGGGATCAATAACTTGCTCGTGTTACTTATCGGTGGCATCCCTATCGCTATGCCTACTGTCCTTTCTGTCACTCTGGCCGTCGGCGCGCAACAATTGGCTAAATTCAAAGCCATTGTCACTCGTATCACTGCCATCGAGGAGTTGGCAGGTGTGACTATATTGTGCTCCGACAAGACCGGTACTTTGACCACAAACAAGCTTACAATCGACAAGTCCACTGTCAAAGTTTACGGGGAATACGATGTCGAAGCAGTTTGTCTATTGGCTGCGTACGCCTCAAGGACCGAGAACCAAGATGCCATCGACACTTGCGTGGTCGGGACCGTCGGAACCGCGGAGGCCCGAGCCGGAATTAAGCTGCTGGACTTCAAGCCATTTAACCCCGTCGATAAGCGCACGGAGATCACCTACCTGGAAGAGGCCACCGGTAAAATGAAGCGTGTCTCGAAGGGAATGACGGGTGTCATCATTGAGCTTTGTACCCGCAACAAAACTGAAGAGGTTGAGAACCAACTGGAAGCCGATGTCGAAGAATTTGCCAGGCGAGGTTTGCGCGCACTGGCGGTTGCTTTTGAAGATGTCCCATCCAATGACAAAGATGCACCAGGGAACGGTTTTGAGCTTGTTGGATTACTGGCGATCTTCGATCCTCCCCGAGACGATACTAAACAGACAATCGATGATGCGATGTTGTTGGGAGTGAGTGTAAAAATGGTTACCGGTGACCAACTTGCGATCGCGAAAGAAACTGGACGTCGATTGGGTCTCGGTGACCACATGTACCCCGCCAAAGTCCTCAAAGATGGTCCTGAACCCGGCGGTAAACACTTGACTCTTGATGAAATGATTTTAGGTAAGTTATGTTGCTTTGCTAAGGTAGACTTAGTCCCTTGATTCACATGCTGCCCGTATCATATAGATGCCGACGGCTTCGCGGGTGTGTTCCCCGAGCACAAGTATGAGATTGTGAAACGTCTCCAAGGTCTTGGTCACTTGTGTGCGATGACTGGTGATGGCGCCAACGATGCCCCCGCTGTAAGGCCCCCATTTCCCGCATACAGACACCCCAACATATTGCTCATCGATTCATTTCCCTCACCTTTAGCTGTCTCGTGCCAATGTCGGCATTGCCGTTGAGGGTGCCACAGACGCTGCCCGAGGCGCAGCTGACATCGTGCTCACTGAGCCCGGTCTGTCTACTATTGTCCACGCAATCCGCCAATCTCGAATTATCTTTCAACGGATGCGCAACTACTCCATCTATGCTTGTGCGGTCACCATTCGAATTGTTGTTGGTTTTGCGGTCCTAGTCTTTGCCTACAAGTTCGACTTCCCACCTTTCATGGTCCTGATCATTGCCTTACTGAATGACGGAACTATTATGACTCTGTCTGTTGACCGGGTCTTGCCAAGCATGACGCCTGATCACTGGGATCTTGCTGAAATTTGTCCGTCGTTTCATCACCTCGTCGGGCGATTTGTGACCATTGAACTGATTGTATGGTTTCGTTTTTGTTTCAGTCATTTTTGCCACGTTTTACGGGTTGTACCTTGCCTTGTCAACTATCATATTGGTTGTTGTCATTCGGGAGACCACTTTCTTCCCCGATCGATTTGGTGTTGATCAGATGGGTGACATCAACGACTTCAAGCTTCACATGATCATCTACCTTCAAGTCGCTCAAATCTCACAAGCGTTAATCTTTGTTACCCGATCACACGGCTTCTTCTTCATGGAGAGACCCTCATTTGCGCTCTTGGGGGCCTTTTGTCTTGCTCAATTAATCAGTTCAATTATTGCCGCTTATGGAGACTGGGGCTTCACCCAGGTTGAAGGTATTTCAGGAGGATGGATTGGAATTGTGTGGATCTGGAACATCATCTGGTTTATCCCTATGGGTACGTTTCTTTCTTTCTGCTAGTTTTTCTGTAGTAGATTTGTTGCTGACAAGTAATTTCTGTGATCAGATTTCATCAAATTTTCAGTGAAATATGGTATTCGGGCTTGGAATGCTAAACGAGGAGTCAAACCTCAAAGTCTCAAACTGGTTGACGAAGTCACTGGCGTTCCTCTCACACGAACTTCATCTCGCCACGAATCATGTACGTTTTGTTTGGTCTCAAAAACGTTTGGTAGGCCACACTAACTCCCCCCTCACTTAGTGTACTCAAATCACGCTACCTGGATCAAGCGAGCTCAGCGTCGCGTTGGGCTCAAGAAAGGTACTACTATCGACCCAACCGAGTTACATCGAGTGAGCTCACATCAAGCCCGTGCGACTGGTGCTGCTCTGAGACGGTAAGTCGGGACAACCCTCTAGCACTATCATGCACTACTTTCTGACTTTTCATCATATCCGCGCTTATTTACAGCTCCACATCCGCTGCCTAAAAATTCAACCAAAAGCTTTCAATTTGGCCATTTAATCAAGTGCCTCATTATTTTTTAAGTTCTTTTTCTGGAGAATAACTTATCACTTTCAAGTCGAGTTGTTTCTCTCTGTGACCTTTACGTCCGTCTCTCTCTCTCTCTCTCTCTCTCTCTCTCTCTTTGAGGGGTTCTTCTCAGAGCCAGAAGAAACTTTTCAAATAATACTGGTCACTTTTTCTTTCTTTCAGGGCAATGCTTTTTTCTCCACTGTGTGATTGTGCTAGTGTGGCTTTGGAATACAACTCTTGTATCTCAAGCAATATGGCATATATATATCAGTAAATATATAGTTCCTGCTTCTTGATATTCTTTACTTTTTCTCGAATATTTTTGATGGGTATATAATATATATATAAATTTATTCTTCGGCAACTTATCTAATCACTCATCTTTTTTTATATGAAGCTGGGTTTTTCTTTGTCAACTTAATCAACCAGAGCATTGCAAACTGTTAAGCTCTCTCCCTCACTCCTAGCTCTGATCATGGAGTGTGGGGCAGAAACGTTGCTTGTATGCAGCCATACTTGGAAAAAAGATTCATGAAGAACATATTTTGCACCATTGAATATAGTAGGCTGGTTCTTTTTTATGAAAACATGACAAGACAACCTTCATATCTGCTTTCTTGTGTAAAATATCACTTAATAACGTCTCGGTCACGTCTTCTTCATTAGCCTTATTTATGTAATGGTCAGAGTTAAGAATATAGATTGCTAACTGGGGGATATACAAAGGTGCGGGGACT
>LAVV01014160.1:0-11320 GCA_001263375.1 Puccinia sorghi
TATTAAAATAATAAGATGAAAAGGAAAGAAAAGAAAAAGCCCCTGGGAGACAATAGTATAAAGAAATGGTGGGGAAAATGAAGCTAGTTGTTGTTGCCAAGTAAAGTTGACTGAGAACGAGTGCGAGCACGAGATTGAGCGGAATAGGCAGAAGTGGATGAGGTGAATTGGAGTTGAGTGGGGTAGAGAGAAATAGCCAAGGCAGCCTGACAAGAAAGGGAGGAATCAATCCTTCATGTCATTAATTGATTCCTTCATGCCCTTAATTTCTCTTTCCAACTTCTCCCGCTTGACGGGAGTTTTTTGAGTTGTTTGAATTTCTTGTCAAAGTCTTTGGCCCTTTCCTCAGCTCTTTTGTCTTGTTCTACCACCGCTTTCTCAAGCTCCTCCATTTGTGCCAGCCAGCCCAGTGGCCCCAACATACCCGGTTCTGCATATAATACATTCAGATAAATTAGTATTTTATTTTATTTTATTTTTATGATTGAACATACCAGCGGAATTGATTTTCTGTATGGTTGATTTGACCATATGGTATGTTGCCTCTTTCAAGGTCATGGTGTCCACAGGATTATCGTTGGTAAATCAACACGCAAAGGAATGATTATTAAGGAGAGAAGAAGAAAGAAAAAGAAAAGGAAAAAGGGGGTGGGATTCCAATTGGGTAAAAGTACACACCATGTTGCATGGCCAGTCGGACAAAACGGTCCACCTGCGCCGCCACTTCAGGGGTTATTGGTGGGCTGGACGTATTGGGAATGGCTTGGTCGGAAGACATGGATGATTCCATGGATTGTGTCAACGCAGAGGATTGGGCCTCCATCCTAAATAATACTGGCTTTAATGATGAGATACTCTTGCGGTAATAAAAATATATAATAATTAATTCAAAAGGCAAGGAAATTAGACGACCTCATAAGGCCTCTTACTATATACACTCCAACCACAATTCCATATGGGCATTACCATTGGGCATCAGTCCATCACATCCATTACAGTGATCCAACCGCAAGACACAACCAGATTGTGTTCCAATGCGGTCACAGCAACTAACAAGTATTCGCAGCCTCGATAAACCAACAATGTGCGCTACTTCTGCGCAACTCTCTCCAGTAAGAGGGCTGCCCATGAAAACAGCATATCCCTATGGGCATGGTGGTATCCATGCAAGAATTGCAGTCCCAAGACCAAGTAAGTTATCTTACCAATCTGACCCCAAATATCCAGCTCTTTTTTTTTCTCTTTCTTTTGAAAAAAATAATAATAATAATAATAATAACATTGCCACCAGGGTACATAGAACTGGGAGCGGGCATACATGATCTTTTGGGCACAACTACTGGAACTTAAGCTGAGGAAGAAGCTGGTGGGGATGTGGTCGAGCCGGTTCTCGAGAACGTCCCTCAAAAACTGATGGCATGACTCAAAAGTTACGCCGCAAAACTTGCCCCTGCATCCTCAATCATGAACAATTCCAACACTGACTCAAGCAAACTACCCTCTCCATCCAACGCCTTCTCCCTCAACTCAACCGCTGACATGGTTCCTTCAACAGTTTGTGTAGCTTTTTTTTTTTTTTTTTTGCTAGGACAAAGATATGCTTATATCTAATGTTCTACTACAGTCGGCTACAATACCAATATGCTTATATATAGACCTATATATACTCTACTAGCTCTACTGAAATAGATACACAACATTACAACCTAAACCATCACAACAGGTTATGATCCCTTAAAAATTCTCGCTATTGACAAAATTTCTTTCCCTCATCATTTCATCCCCCCTAATATCAAGTTCAAGTAGTGACGTGAGGGTTGCGAGGTACCAACAAGATTCAAAACTTGTTGCAAGTTTAGAAAAGTTCCGTTAGGCTGTCTCCTCTGGGTTACGACCTTCTCCTGGCCAGTTTAGGCAAACCATATAAGTATGGACAGTTGCACGGTCCCGAGTATAATTGTATTCAACTTTGGTCTATCTGATCTTGAGTGTACAAGGCTTACGAGACTTTTCTGAAAGTTTTTTTTCTTCTCTATTTTCTACAAACCACCATCACCATTTCAAACAAAGATACAAATACTTCTTTGCCCACTGAGTCCCAAAAATCCTCTCCTTCCAACATCTACTTCCAAAAACCTTCCCCCCAAGTGCCTTTTCACAACAACCCTTCTCTTCCTCCCAAAACACCTTCCACACAACAAGCCGACCAGACCCCTTCCACACAACAATTCACCCTACCTCCTTTTCCCCAATATCCATATCCTTTCCCACCTTACGTCTCACTCAAGCCATAGAAGACAATAAGACACAACATCTTGCAGATGAAGACTGTAAAAACACAGTGTCCATTATCTCAGCCGCTGTTAAATTGATTCAGGACCAAGACCTTCTACTTCTGGATGGGAGCAACTACCGCAAGTGGTCAAGAAACTAGCCTCGCAGTTTATCTATGATGCTGAATTGTTTGCCAAACCCAACTCAAATGTTCACCATGAGCAAATTGGCAGGGTGATACTACTTCACTCTGTCCATTCTTCTCTAGAGGACAACATCTTCTCCCTTTCCACATGTATTTCAGGATTCAATAATCTTAAGAACAGTTTCAGCTCCGTCTGCGAATTTGCACAATTATTTACATTTAAGCTACTCAAAGTTAATCCTGACGACCATGCGACTACCGCATCTTTTTGTGTCCGAGATGAGGGACCTTGTGTCGGACCTCAAAGACCTGAATGTAGACATCACTGCTGACCACATCATGGGACTGATTCTCCATGTCAATCTCTGAAGGATGGGGAGGTCAAACAAGAATTTTCTCACAGAATGGAACATATAATGTTCCAAGATCCTGTACATGCAGTCCCTAGCTTTGAAAATCAACTCAAACTACTCAACGTGTGCAGGCGGCAATTTCAATTTTCTAATAACTCACATGAGACAAACACAGTTCCAGTTCCGAACCCATACAGATCCGCAGCGGGGGGGGGGGGGGGGCTAAGCAGTGAGGCAGATGCAGGGGTGACTGAATTGGGGTGGTGCGGCAGAGAGTGGAAATCAAGTACTGTGAGAGTGCAGGGATTGATGGGAGAGAAGGACTAAGAGTTTACCAGCTGCACGCTCTTCTTTCCTCAATGTTTTCAGGGTATTGGGGTCATCTCTGGATGATGAAGATCCCCGGGTTGAGGTCATGATTGGGGAAGTAGTTGATGCAAGGGTTAATATGCTGCACCTGGGTTTTGCTGTTCCAGCAGCGGAGAAATTTCTGTCAAGACTCACTCAAGTGGAACTTACACTGCAGGATGATTTGATGCAGATGAAAGAGGTGGAATGCTTAATGTACTTTGACAAGAGCACAGGCAAAGCTTCCCAGTATAATTCCGGAGACTGGGTCTGGCTCTTATGCCAGAACATTGACTCCCCTTGACCTTCAATCAAGCTAGATTTCAGATGTCTAGGCCCCTTTAGGATTGACACCCCCGCCAGTAAATAACACATATCCACTTATCCTCCCTGCAGAGCTTTCCCACTTACACCTGGTCTTTTCATGTGTCTCTTCTTCTCCCATTCACTCACTGATCCAAAATGTCTTCCAAATAGATTCCGAGCAAAAGCCCCTTGACCGGGAATTTTGGGATGAACAGAACATTGAAGCTTGTTTAGGATACCGGTTGCCCTCTTGCTCTTTCAGTCACAAATACTTGGTTTGATGGAGAGGTGGATGGATCCATGGCAGATGATTGATCCATGGGAGAAAGGCACCATGTCTTCTGAAGCCCTCCATCCATATTTGGAACAATTTCACTACTTATTTTTGGTTCATCCTGCTGACAAGGCAGAGACCTTTTTTTTTTTTTTTGTTAGGTACATGGCCAGACATTTTGTCAACTGAGACAACCCCAACCCCCCCCCCAAAAAAAAAAATTCTGAAATTCAAAAAATCCCAATTTTTATATTTAGTATGGATTTAATTTTAATTTTTTTTTCCTTAAATACATAGTTAGGGTGTGTCAGAATCATTTGTAGATGTATCAGTCAATACAAATGTTTGAGCTAGCCGTGATATGCCTTGATACCAACCAAGTGTTGTTAGAAAACACAGCAAAGAAGTCTAGTTGAGTTATGAGAGCAACACACGTGAATGCGGATTTGGAGGTGTAGATGAGATGAGAAGGATTGGATTGGATTGAGGTGAGTGGATATGAAAAGAAAAACAGAAGTAAATCAGATGAAGAATAAAATATAACTTGGGTAGAACGGAAGTGTATTCAAGACAACATCTAGGTCAGGGTTTAGCACATGCGAAAATTCTTGAGTCTCACTACCCCGCGTCTTCTGGAATTAGGTTTGCCGGAGCCAATTACAGTTCAATAAATACGCGTCTCTTTCACTATAAGAATACTATTTCTCTTTACTCTGCATATTTGGGAAAATATATTCCCCCCTGAACCCTACAAACAAATTGCAGAATCCAGTCTTGCGCCTTGAAAGTTGGCTTGTTCTTTACAATATGCCGCGGCCAATCCTCCCCCCCCCTGTCTTCTGTCAGTACATCCTGCTGTCACAAAAGGTTGTAGGAATGCGTCAAGGTGTTGTTTTCTACTTGGTGACAATCTTCTCTTTTTTTGGGGGGGCAATAATACTAGAATTGGCACATGAATGAAATGGAACGAAACAAGCAAGGGAGTGCAGTAGACCACATAACCCAGCAACAGATAACAGGATAGAAGGGGGAGTCAAGAGGAGCCGAGGAGGGGCACGACCCACCAATTTCTATCGGGGACCTTACCCCAACGGATATTGAGTTCGTCGTCGTTAGCAGCAGGGGTTTGAGGAAGTGAAAGAAGGGGCGTTTCATCGGAATGCAAGAACTTGAAACAGGTGAGACAGATAAAGCAGGGCGACTCGGAACACAGCTCGTCCTCAATCGCCACCAGTCGCGCCGGGTCTCTATCACATACTCGACACTTCGGTGAGCTGATCCGCGACAGGAAACTCGTGATCGGATACCTCGTTCGCTGCCCTTCCCCTGCTGTCTCCCTACCACTACCACGAGCTGTGCTGTTGCCCGTCGTCGTACTCATACTCGATGTGCTCGCATGGTAAGGTTCTGGATCCGTCGGATGCATCGCTCTGTCGTTGTTGTTTTTTTTTCCCCCAATATATAAGCCACAAACATCTTTCTTTCTTTCTTTCTTTCTTTTTTTACGCTTTTTCACTTGAGAAATGTTGTGCGACCGACTGACCTGATCTCATCTACGGTGAAAATATGTTCACAATTACCCTGATGGAGCATCCAATAAGGCTCGTTAATCCTCAAGGTGAGCTGCTCGAACCGCACGTGTTCCATCGACAAGGTAGAGATTTGTATCTTTTTATTCTTCCTCCTCGACACCGGAGGCTCGTCTCCTTCTATCCCCTCTTCTCCTTCTATCCCCTCTTCTTCCTCTTCTATCGTTAGCAGATCGTCTACTTTCTCTTTCTCGATTAAGTCCGGCAAAAGTTCCTGCAACAGTCTGTGCCTCCATCCTATGAGTAAAAAAAAAAGGCAAGATGAGTATATACGAAAGAAAATGCAGACGACTCAACACAGCATAATCAGATTTTTGCGAGGCATGATTATTTTGGGAGGAAGGGGGAGAAGTGTCGGAGAAGAGGACGTTTTGGATGATGAAAGCGGAGCCGGAGATCCAACGCCGATCGAGCCACGAGGTGTGGGAGTCGTTGGAGGAGCAGATAGGGATTTGGTTCGCGGAGCAGACCACCACGTCGCGCAGGTCCGCGAGCGTTTGTGAGGATAAGATGTGGAGGGTCTGTTTGCGTGGCGCGATGGACTTGGCCTCCGATGTCTCCTGTGTCGCCCCACTGGTCGTCTTGGAGAACGGATGGAACGTGATGGTGAGCATCACTGTCGGTGGTTGCGCGTCCATTGTCATCGGTGCTGGATGTGGTAGATTGGAGTGCATCTAAGGTTTTTTTTTAAAAAAAAAGAAGAACAATCAAGTCAGATATATGATATATCTCAAGTTGATTAAAGGAAAAGGTTGGACTAACGGGTTGAGTGGAGGTATTCCAATCTGAACGACCGACGGAACGGACGTACCACATGCCATCAAAGTCAGGCTGGAGGGATTTGAGGCCGGTGGCGGCGAGACGGTTGATCAAGTCCTGAATTGGCTTGGGTTTATGGATGATAGGCTGGGGTGGGCCGGCTGCTTTCTTGCGGACTCTTTTAGGTTTCTGGTTTGATGGGTCGTAGTAAGTGTTCTGTCCCTTGGTAGATGAGTTGAATAGACTCGGGTCGAGATAGTCTGGGATCCTTGGTTGGGATTCCTGGGGATGGGATTCGACGGGGATGTCTGTTTGTGAGGGCCGTTGTTTCTTTGAAGGGGGAGGGAGAGGGATCTCCTGAGATGATTCGGCGAGATGTAAGGCGTGCAATGAGCCATGTGGTGTTGCTAGTTCGTGTTGATGGTCTTTGAGTTCTAGGAGTAAGTTTGAGTCTTTGTAGATTGGTTCTAGGGGAGTGATGAGGTCGTTGAGAGTGCAAGCTCTTTGGAGATGAGGGTTGTTATTGTTGTTGTTGTTTGAGTTGTTGTTTAAGTTTAAGTTGTTGTTGTTGTTGTCTGAGTTGTTATTGTTATTATTTAATTCTTCTAGTTGTTGTATGAATTGTTTGATGTTGATGAGTGTTGATGGTTTGAAGAGAGAGTGTTCGAGTAGTTTAGCCTGTTGTTTGAGTTGAGTCTTGCTTGGCTTGGCTGGTCTATTGGTGTTCACCATCTTGTTTTTGTGGTTGAAAGTCACTTCACACTCGACTTGTTTATTAACAAACTTTTCCTTTCTTTTTTTTTATTAATCCTCAGATTAGAAACTGAATCAGATGACCAAAAAAAAACAAAAGGGTTAATATGGGGGTGTTTTAAAAGCTGTGTTCAAGATCCTTAATGTGACTTGACTTGTTCAACTGGAATCATATTCAGTACTTTTCTAATAAAGAGCGACACAATCCTCTCAAGTAAAAAATGTAATAACAAACGGATGACAATCAGCAAGCCAACAACTACAAAAACAATAAAAGACAAAAACGAAAAAAAAAACAAAAAAACAACAACAACATAAAAACGAACATGCCAGCCACAAAACCACACCGGAGCAGTTTCTACTTGTGTTCTAGATATTTTTTAAAAAAAGAAAATGAAAAAAAAAACCCGGGAAGGGTGCTTAATTCCACACGTTTCCTGGGTGCTCTTCTATGGATTTGAGAACAGAGGTAGATGCACGACGACCATAACCTCCCAGCCTGGAGCCACCATTCGATCCATTACTAGCCGTCACCATGGGGGCAGTGGGAGGATTATGAGACTCAAAGGAAGATAAGAGCTTGGGAGTGGGATATCCTGTAGCTCCCCAGGAGAGCAGCCCGTTGGGTGTGACATTCAAACCTGGCTCATTGGACAACATGACTCCGTTCGACTGAAATTCATGCATCTCCAGAGGACTGTCCATAGTGGCCAATGAATGTCGCCGCTGAATCCCCTCTCGACTCACGTCCGTCTTCCAACCTTCCACTTGACTATCCCATCCTCCGACTTGATCTTCCAGGATAGTAAAGGGAGCACATGCATTGGGGTCCAGCGATAATTTGGGAGCAGTATCACTTTGGTTGGTGGGCATAAATGAATACAACCCCATCTGAGCATTCGTCACATCCGTCAGTTGGCCATTGGCTAGTCCGAAATGACCAAATGATTGAATAAACTCGGCAGGACAGGAAGATCGTCTTCGGGGATCGAATCCATTAGGTAATTCTTTGCCATCATCGATATGGAACTCGGTGTGGGTTGGGGTCTGGATAAGGTTGGAATCGGTGGCGGTGACGGTCGATGATGCGATAGAAGTGTTACTACTTCTACGTCCAATCAAGGATAGGTCATCAGCACCACTAGGGTCACTAAACCTCTGTGGTTGGTGCTGGGATAGTGAACCATTTCCTATCGTCATGGGGGTGGGGGTTGTGATACAGGCATTGTTGGCCTGGCCAGTCAAGATATTCGAAGGAGGTAGATAATACGGGTGATGATGTAAGGAGTAAGACCGGTAACGGCGATCGGGATTGGTATTAAATCGAAAGTGGACTCCTCCTCCTTCTCCTTCTTCTCCCTCTTCGCTTTCCCCGATAGCAAGGGCGACGGTACTACTACCAGTAGTGAGACTCGGGGGAGATACGCCAATTCGAAGTTGTTGATCTGAAGTTTCGTTCATGCTGACTGGCAGCGCAACCGCTTGCAGGGATGGCGGACTAAGATAAACCGATGCAGGAGGGCTTGCCGCTGGTCGAGTGGAATTGCCGTTGACTTCCGAGTCGGTGCCCTTGCCAGACTCTTGCTCGGCTCTTTTCTCTAGCTTTTTGGTTTTTGCTCGGCGATTTTGAAACTTGCGTGCGAGTAATGCAGGAGAGAGCCAACGGAGGGAGATTAGCGACTGAATAACATGATGATGTAGGGATGACGTTTGGGAAAGGTTTTGAAAGAGGGGAAACTTGATGCATATACGCTCTAAATCTATGGAAAAAATGGCAAACAAAGATACTTACCCAAACCTGCACTTCCCGTGGGGTCATGTCAAGTCGATCGGCAAGCTGCTTGCGTAGCGCCACATCGGGTTTACAGTTTAATTGAAATTGTGCCTCTAATATGTTGAGCTGAGCGGGTGTTGTGCGTCGACGATGCTTAATCCTATTTTGGAGTGGAGTCAAGCCAAGGGGTGTGCATTTAATTACACATGATTATATTTATGCATGATGGAGCAGCACAGGGTGGTTCGAAAGTTGAAGATTATTTTTGAAGTATGGGGTTTCGGGATGCGGAGAGTGGATGATAGAGGAAGATAGGGTTCGATTGGGTTGTGGGTATGTGCGATCGACAGTGTGAAACGCCGAGATTATCAAATTGGTAAATGAGAGGGAGAAGAAAGAAGTGTCAGTTTATCTTGAAGAGAGCACATCCGGCGAATGTTTTTCTTTTTCTTTTTGGGAGAAGAGTGAAGTCTGCTGTGCTATAAATCCGCAAGCTTATCAGGTGTTTGTATATGCGCGCACAAACTGATCGACAATACACGCGTAGAATGTTGATATTTACAACATGGATAATTAAAGGAGAGAGAGAGAGAGAGAGAGAGAAAGAGAAAGGAGATGAGATATGTGGTACTGACTGGAATGGGTCATAGAACGTGGTGGGAGGACCGAGATCGACTGCTGAGCCATTCCATAGGTTGTGAGGATGGTGCTGATGAGGCAGTGGGTAAGGGTGCGAGGGGGTGAAGGATGGGTGGTCGATGGAGCTCTCGATTGAGTTATGGCGAGTGAAGGAATGTTGATAGAGTGGATAATGATGATGGTTTCGGTGATGATGATGATGATTGTGATTGTGATTGTGATTTTGATTGTGATTCTGATTGTGATTGTGATTATGATTTTGATTTTGATTGTGATTTTGATTGAATGATTGATGTGAGATTAGGGCGGTGGGTGAGGTGGGTGAGGATAGGAGGTCGTTGGTATGAGCCAGTATAAGTTCACTGGAGGGATCGGTCAACATGTGTGCTGTTTGTGATCGAGGTTGAGGTTGGAGCAGGGGGGTAATCTGGTGGTGAGGATGAGAGTCGGGTGAGGATGATGATGATGATGATGGGGGTTGTTGTTGGTGATGAAACTGTTGTGGATGGAAGGGATCCAAGGATGATGTGGAGGAGGAGGGCCAGATGGAGGCGGGTGAGATGGTGATGGGTTTTGAGTTGAGTGTGAGTTCGGCTTGCGGATGATCGATGGCAGAAGAAGAAGAGGAAGAAGAAGTGGATGCTGAGCCAATGGGAAGAAGGTTGAGGGTGGAGATGAGCAAGGGTTGGTTATTATTATTACTAATTTTTTTAAGATGGATGGTGGTAATATTATTGTGGTGATTGCCGAGTTGGGAGTCGGACACGGTATTATCATCCTTACTATCATCATCATCATCAGTGTTTTTGTTGTTTGTGTTTAAAGTGAGGTGAGGATGAATGGGAGAGGGTGGTGAGTTAAGGTAATCAGGGAGTAGTAATGATGTGGTGGAGTGATGGGATGAAGAAGTTTTGAGTGGATGGCTGATAAGTTGGTGTGTTAGTAGTTGCTGTTGCTGTTCGACTGAGGAAGTTGCTGAGGATGTTGAACCAGAAGAAAGGCTGGTGGAGGAGATGCACTCGGCCGGTTTCAGATTATGAGCACAAACTTGGAAGAGCATCTTTGGTGTGATTAATACTTGATAATAGAAAAATGAAAAAAGGTAAAAAAAAAATATATATATGTAAGTATAAATATAATCTTTCTTCTTGTTCGTTCCAAAGCGCGACACTGATAACTTGTTAAAAAGGGAGAAGAGTGGATCGAAAATCAGTTCTACTCTATCTATGCACAACCCCAGAGAAGACTTGTTCAAATCAGGGATAGGCTAATTATTAAGTCGTATGGGCAAGCGAGAGAAAGGAAGAGGGAAAGCGAAAATATGTAAAATAAAAGAAAAAAGGACCGAAAAGAAAATTTGTAATTATGCATTTGTCTATTTGGACGCCGACTGTTGTTGTTGTTGTTGTTGTTGTTGTTGTTTTTGGGGTTTTTTTCTTTTTTTCCGAAGTGGGTTGTTGTTATACATAATACACATGTGTTGAAGAATTGTACACCGAGACTTCGGGAAACAATATATATACACACACGCACACCATTGAAAGATATATACATATTTTTTTTTAAGTGAAGGACGACCACCACTAATATTTATTTCCGAAGCAAGTCAAGTGGAGAGAAGGTAGTCCGGCAAAAACGGGATAGAGGAGATGAGGCTGTGGAATGGACCTTTCGGGTTGGAATTAGGAGCGAGCGTGTGGCTGATGGATACATACAGCGGGAAAGGCACTACATACTACACTATCTTAGAAATGGGGTGGATTTGAATACACAAATCAAGATGGTGTAAGACGTTATTTACGCCATTTACTCACACAAAGACTAACAACAACAACACGGAAATTTCCGTGAGGATTCAGATTGTGGATCGGGGGTGAAGAGAAGGAGAAACGATCCAGAATGGTCAAGAGAGAAAGATGGTCAAGAGAGAAAGATGGTCAAGAGAGAAAGATGGTCAAGAGAGAAAGATGGTCAAGAGAGAAAGATGGTCAAGAGAGAAAGATGGTCAAGAGAGAAAGATGGTCAAGAGAGAAAGATGGTCAAGAGAGAAAGATGGTCAAGAGAGAAAGATGGTCAAGAGAGAAAGATGGTCAAGAGAGAAAGATG
>LAVV01014160.1:11531-21964 GCA_001263375.1 Puccinia sorghi
GATGGTCAAGAGAGAAAGATGGTCAAGAGAGAAAGATGGTCAAGAGAGAAAGATGGTCAAGAGAGAAAGAATGAGATGATGAGAATGGGGGGAGATTAACCGCATATACAGACAGACATCAACTCATTCTTTCTGATCACGATCGACATTCTTCACTCAGCTCCGTCATGAAAAAATATAAACATATATCACTCTGGAGAAATCTCACACTTGTCTTACGACGCAATATTCAAAAAACCGATCTGCGTTTTCATCTGAGAATTGTATGTATTATGATTTTTTTTGACAATAAATACCATATTGGAGCGGGAAGGTGGCGCGGATGGAAGAATGGGGACCCCCATGAGCAAATATGTGATGCGAGATCCACACGAGGAAGAAAAGGATACCTTCAAATTAATCATCATGTAAAACCTCCCATGAAGCGAAAGCAAGCCTAGTTCACAAGGATAAATTTTAACCAGATTTAGTCCTTCTGCAGTTTCTCCCAGCCAAATTGGCTGCTGGGCTGGGAGGGGTTAAGTCAATCGGACCTTGCTGACGAAGGCCCTATGTGAACAGCCGGGCTAATAAAGACAATATGTACGGATGTTGTTCCACCAGAGTGGTGTTATCCAGACCCAACCACAACAAACTCCTTTGATGATTAAAGGTGGGAAATTATGAGGCAAGCGATTGGAAAGAAGGGAATTTATGAAATGAATCTCAAAAGGAAATTATGTTATGAAAATAAAATTAAAAGGAAGCAAGACCAATCAAGACATACCCGGGTTTACAATCGGAGAATATCAATATTTAGGAGTTTCGAGTTGGAGTATACAACCCCTCAAATCCGCGGTGATGATCGTTCGTCCCGTCTAGGGGATGATTTGCTCTGAGCCTTGATCGTAGCAGTCAATTGATATCATATTTTGAGATTTTAAAATTATGTCCGGAGTAAGCTTGACCCTCAACGACTTGCAAGCCGGCAAATCAACATCGGGGGGAGAAGACTTACCGTTATAGAAAAATAAAATCCAACAGAACAGAAGGGTGAAGAGTGGATGAGGATCGGAGTGTTTGTCTTGCCGGATTGGTGTTGTGAAAATTATGATAAATGATATGGGGGATGAGTTGGATAATAATAAGTAGTAATTAAGGTGATTGATTGGGATGATTACGAGCAGCTAACAAAGACGAATAAATGATTCTTTATGACGTGAATATCTTATGTGTTAAGTTTTCGTTAAGATAGGTTGCTCCCTATAGGTTGTAAATCGTCAAGTGATTATTAAATGATAGAAAGAGGTCATGGCCTCAATTAACATTCGACGTGGAGAGGCAAGGAATCAAGGGTGGAAGAAGTGAGTAGGAGAGGACGATTATTAAAATTAATATGTAAGATCCTCAAGGGTTGAATTAAGGACCAGAAGGAGAATCACTTCTTCAGAAAGGATATTAAAGTTTTTCTTTGCGTGGTCTATTGGTTAAAGGTGGAGTAATGAAGCCGAGGGAAAGAAGAGCGTATTGGGCAGTTGATTCTGTCAATTATCAATGGGAGGGAGTGTATTAAAAAAAAAAAAAAAAGTGGGAGGCGCGGAGGGGGAGTTAATGAATTAAAGCTTGGGGAGGTGGGAGCTATCTGAACCAGAGCGAGCCCAAACAACAAGTCCCGAGTGATCGGCAGAGAGCGAGACAGACAGTAACGATCAGCGAGTGGATGAATTGGCAGTGAGCCTTTTTTTTTTCTTGGTGAAGGTGAAGGAGGGGCGGGACGGGGGGAGGGGGAGGAAGCGATGAGGGAAAAAGCCTCTCTCCTGCCCCAGTCGTCTCTTAACGACTCTCGGCTGTTTCTCCCTCTCTCTATCATTCATTTTTTTTTTTTTTGCCTTTTGGCGTCGCTCGGCATTCGCGCCAATCTTTGGGTTGACAATACCTTTTTAAAAATGCCTCTAATCAGAAAATGTTTACATAGCAACCCGATTTTTTGTTTTTGGGTGTCGAGTCTTGGTTCCTAGGTTTCTAGTGACGTCCCAGTGTAGACCCATCAACCCGTAAGGCAACATTAAAAAAACCCTAACCAAAAAAGAAAGGAGTGATCGTCATCGAAAAGGGAATGTGGTGGTGGGTGGTTGATCACAGCGGGAAAGCTCGGGTACATTTAATGAGGGTGTTTCCAACTTGGGTAGGGATAGGGGGATAGAGATACGATGAAGCTCTCTGGGATGCCCGGTCGTCATGATGTCACTGGAAGCAAGTAACAGCGAGTGAAAACGAAATGAGTAGTTGGGAGATGGGGTCAGCAAGAAGAAAGCTCGATCAAGGGCGCGGTTATCGGGGAATGAACAACGGACACTCTGCTATATTCGAGTGATGAATTCATCTCAAGCTGATCATAGATTTCCTCCCGAGAGCCAGTCGAGAGGGGCCGGAGGTGTGTGTATGTATGTATGCGCCATGATGATGAAGAGAGAGAGAGTGTGTGTGTGTGAGTGAGTGAGCGAGAGGACTGCTAATACTACCGCTAAAGCAAGAGAGAAACGAAGCTCCACTTAAACCCTGCGTTGTATCAGAGCCGAGAGATCCCAACGTGCATCTTCTCGGTGCACTGATCACTCGTGAAAAGGGGTGAAAAGAACCCTTAATGCCACAACATGTAACGATAGGCTGGATCTCTTCACTGTGGAAAAAAAAGAAAAAACTGGCTGAAACCCCCCCTGTGTAACTGGCTCAAACCTCCCCTGTGTAACTGGCTTAAACCTCCCCTGTGTTATCTTGTCGATATTCATCGACCGCTTAGTATTAGTTAGCTAACATTATCTCAGAGCTTTGACGGCTCGGCAAGGCGACCCATGCCGAGCAAGATCGGCTCTTCTCCCGCGGCGCGTATATGAGCTGTTGTAGCTCAGAATTGCCCTCCTCTGCTCGCGGGTTGTTCTTTTTTCTTCTTTGTACTGGCAATTAGTATTATGTACTGGGTTTCACGGGTGGAGAGTTCCTGAGCTTCTAGTTCCCTGCCCTTATGGGCGCGTGCTGTTGGACACTAGTCATGTTATTTTCGCCCAGTTCGCAGCGGGCCAGGTCGCACCAAGTGTTCACGGGACGTTGCCCAACGGAGGCTCGGACCATCCATGTCGATGCCAGTCATGCTCCTCAAAAGTTAGTCCGAGAGGCTGTCATGTATGTACTTCTATGGAAATGCCATAAATGAAATACAGATGTAAGCAAACTCATCACTAGAAAGAGAACATTCTGAAGTAAAAATAATAGACAGTCAAAAGACAAGAAAGAAAGGAAAACAAGTCTATGCAACTAATATTCCAGTGCAACTCAACAATGTGGATGGCCCAGGTCGTCCACCAGTGGAGCATTAATTTGCAAAAAAAAAAAAAGAAAAAGTGTTTTGAAACAATTATAATTTTCACTGTTGTGTGGTCAAATTGCATGTTTATTAAAGATTCAATTTTGTTTTCCCTGCACTTCAGAGGGTTAAACAAAACTAATGATAAGTTTCATTTCCTCCCCAAATAAAAATTATATATTTTTTGGGTGCTAAGCCCAGTTTTTTCAATGGTTTTTTTTTTCAGGTGAAAAATCAAATTCACTTTTGATAATTTATTGATGTTCCCACAATCTAGATGGTTAATCATTCTCAGACGAATTTCAATAATTCCGCCCTACTTTGAGTTGTCATACTTTTTTTTTTTTGCCACTGGGGGCAATTTCATTAGGGTTTGTGGAATATGCAAAATGAGCGTTAACCTGAAATTAATCAAACCATTTATGGTATTCAAAAATTTGGATCTAAAATCCTACATAACAGCATAATTTACTCTTTTTGGCAGGGAATTGTGTCAACAAAGTTTGATGTATTTTTGACATGTCCCTGCAAGGAAACTTTATGTGAAGGGTCTTGATGATTTTATGGCCACATTTTGAATACACCAATTGAAATGTTGAAATCAATTCAAAATTTCCAAAATGCACTTGATTTTCCACCTGGATAGATTCATTTCAAAACTGGGTGTACCATTTTTGTTTCTGCAATGTCCACAATGAGTGCATACTGTTTTTCTATTTGTCTGTCTTCTGAAACTCTGAATAGCCTCATTAGCAATTAAATTTCATGTGTGATTTGTTTATTTCTTTAATCTACAGATTCCTTTGATAAATTAAAGTCAATTTTGATTGGAAGCTAGGGAAAAAAAACAAAGACAATTGAGAGAGACAGTTTTAAATAAAGGAAAGAGTGAGAAATGTGTCACATTGCTGGAGGAGCAACACAGTATCCACAGTACTTATAGAGACTGTAGCAGAGTTCAGAGTTTAGAATCTCTGCAGTCGCTTTTCTGATCTCCCATTGCGGATCATGGGTTTGGCTTAATACCTAGTTTCCTCAAAGCTTACTTTTTATTGGTGCAAAATCAAGGCTCAATTGGATTGAGCTCAGGGTAGTAAGGTGGAAGGAAGTGAGAAAAAATCACAAGTCAAGGAGGGAGGGATTTTAATAATAAAAAATGTAACAGACAATGTCTGAAAAAAAGTACTGGCAAGCTCAATCAGTGGGGCTCAAGTTCCACTGCAGAGAGTTTTCTTGTTGGGGCTCAAGTGCCAGCAAGAGGATTGGAGTGGTAAAGAACTGATGAGTTTCATTTTTAAGGGATCTAGTTGAGTTTATGAAGACTATAGATACAACATGACCAACTTGTGGGTCCAGGAGAAGGTCACAATCAATAGGGAAGCATCTTGAATAAAGGGTTTGAGAGCAGAAAAAAAAAGAGGAAGGTCGGAACAAGGGAATTTTAAACAAGAAGACCAAGTGGATTTTGGCCCACTGGCAGATCTGTTGGATGTGGTGCCTGGTGTATTGTGGAATTGTTGCATACAAGCACTGAGTTCTTGCCAGGGTAGGGACTCATTCTAGGTATCTAATCATCAGAATGTTAGTCATTGTTAACAATCATGTTTCATTGACAACTCACAAGATCAAATTCAAGAAACCATCCAAACTTTGGTTGTTGATATGTCTCCATTGTGGTTGTCAGTGCAAGGAGGCCTCCCATTGATATTGCCGGCAGAAGAATAATCCTGTCTGGGTTCTGGTTAACAAGGAATCATGGATCTACAAAACATCCAGAGTAAATTTCAATCACAAAACAAGCTCTCATCTAACAAAGGAATCCTTTCTTTGTAATTTGAGAAGCAAAATAGAAAGAAGGAATTGATTACCTGTGAATACCAGCCAGTCTTCTGGAAAGAATCTTATTCACTTGACAAAAGTGCATTTGGAGGTTAATGACTTGCGGATGTTTGAGGTTTCACTGGAGTCAAATAGATTCTTGTGGATCTCCCTTGAGAAGAGGCCAGGTTGATCACAAAATCACATTCTTTGGCAGTGAGGGTTGGATGTTGGCCATGGGTTGGCTAGGTGTTGGGATTGCGGGTGATTTACTTTCTCTGCTTGAAGAGATCTGCCCATTGTTTGAAAAACTGTTGAGAGATGCTGTAGCCAAGCGCATTGCATATAAACACTTGGCTGAACCCCTTGCTTGAAATGCAGATGGCTGAGATTTTTGTGGCTGGGGTGTAAGATTGATAAACCATGATGGTGATGGTGTGGTGAGGCAAGGAAGGGATTTTGAGTGTGTGTTTTTTTTGGTGGGAAGTGGGTCAGGTTGTTTTGTAGGTGACATCACAAAATTGGCACAGCTCAGATTAGGCCCACCTTGGGAAAAAAATTGTCCAAGGTTCATTACAAACACAATATGTTATGAGCAGTCAAGTGGACTCTCATATGTATAGAGCCTATCATTTACATTTCACAGAACTTACTTATAGTCTGCAGGGTTAGAAATCCAGATGTTAACCTCATCCTGCAATCAACAATATAGGATTCAGAACCCCAGAGCCCATCTTTCTCTCCCTAGAACCATTCATAAAAGAATACAATTCAGCTTAATCAGCAGTTCAGATTGATTTCTGGTTAGCTTATGATTAAAAATAGGGCCTTAGGAAAACAAATCCCAATTTTTGGTCAAAAAACTCCCACAAATTTGTGGAAATCAATTTGGGGAGTATTCTAACCAATGCCTCCCTGCTCCATGGGATTCCTTGCACTAAAGATCCCAAAGTTTCCCCAAATAAAAGTAAAAGTAGTTCATGTAATAAAAGCCCCAACGCTAAATAAAATTGTAAACATTTTAAAGGTCCCACAATGCCTCTTTCCTCCATTTTTCAGGTTGTTCCATGTAAAAAAATTAAAGAAGGAGGTATAAACACACTGGGAAGAATTCCAGCACCTGCTGTCAGGTGCCATAAATCATATTTCTCTTGAACTTGACAGGAACATTCTGAATGTCAACGTGAACAAACCCCAAAAACATGTTGAAGTATCTCATAACCATTGGGGAAAACATGATGATATCAAAAAAAAATTGAGAGGAGCTGATCTGAACCCACCCACACCTATGGCTGAATCTTATAACAACTCATCTGTAACTCAAGGGGAATTCAATGCCAAATGTGATCCAAAATTTATTACAACAACCAAATTGGAAAATTCTTTTTTTTAAATTAACTAAAATTTTGAAATAATGCAGGAACTCATCTGCATATTTTACATTGAATGAAATGGTGCCCAACATATTGAATTCACCACAGGAAACAGATACATATATCTTTAATTTTAACCTATTATCCCATTTCACCTCATATCTAGATAAATTATGATCTTCTGATTTGACATTTTTGATATCTTTCTTCAATTTTCTGATTCATACTGACGCTTATCAAAACATCAACTGAATATTCAAAACAAAAAGTGACATTCTAAAAAAAGTTCAAATCTGAATTTTCCAAGCTATGAAACTTTGTTTTTTTTGCCTCAGATCTCCAATGTTCTTTCATGATAATTTCATGGTATTCTGAATAAATCCAATTTAATATCAAAAATTCAGAAGTATTCAATTTATAGATTATCTTTCAAAGTTTATTGTTTTTAGTAATTAAGTCCATCAAGATGGACAGAGTTTTTACAATCCAAATTTGATCACCACAGAAAAAAATCTCTCTGGGCCAGATCATGTTATTTGTGATCACTTTTCCTTTCCAACAATAAATATTTCAGACTTTTATATTTTGATACAGAAACTCTTGATGAAGGTTGGTTTGATGTACAGTGTAAGAAAGGAATGGAGATGTGATATTGTTATCAATTCACACCAACTTATTTTGTTTAATTTTAAGTAAATCTTTGAAATATTGTGATAGAACCATTGAGTCACTTCACAATTATATATTCAATCTATTCAGATTATTGTAAGGAATACAGACATTCTGTTGAAATCTTGTACTCCACAGTGTCCTCAAGATATATTGGCCTGTGCCAAACTTAATTTTGTTAGCTTATGTATTCAAATGAGATCAAGCCATAATCTCTCAATCAACACATCAGGCACAGACTTGGTAGCCAGCTATTTTGTAAAGGCAGCACTTCTAGTATATTGTCTTTCTTAGCTTCTAGCTAAGTTTGCTGGTTCAAATACTGCCCAAGTTAATCTTTCTTGCTAAATGTCAGAAAAATGCATTGTTAATTTTCTCACATTCCTCATTTTTTGATACTCTGATGCTTTACCATCTATCAATAACACCTCAATATCAGCTCTTTTTTATCCTTTTCATGTTTTTGAGATTTTTCAGTGTGTTCATAAATTAATGATATTAAGGAATGAGACACTCAAAAAACTCATGTGATGTAGAGGGTTAAAATGAGCCTCCCTGTTTCATTGATTCTTACTTACATCATAAAAAATTATATAGTCAAAATATGAGAATACTACACTGAATTTATATATGTTGTAATGAACATTTTCTCAACAAAATACGTACTAGACCAAAAAAGCATCACTATTTATCCTTATTCTTTTTGTACACTTCCAGATCTCCCAGTTCCTTGATTTCCTCAAAACCTTCTTGCTAATAAAACTGAGACTGAAGCTTGTTCTCCATCTCCTCCAATCTTCCCAATTCTTCTGCCAGTTTTTGAGGGTCAGGGGCCAAAATAACAAACTCATGATTTATCCAATCAAACAGCCCACACACCCATTCTGATTCCTTCTTCTTCTCTGAATCACTCAGCACCTTCTATGCAAACTTGCTCAACTGCTCACTCTGCCTATACCTCCCCGTAATCAGGTTAAGATCTCCTCAACATGTATCAAAATTACTCCTCTGCATTCATCCCATCCTTCCCAATCAAAATTAAGTAGCAAACTAGTGGGCCATTTCCAAATTGACCTGTAAGAAAATAAGCTGTAGTTCATTCAAACATATCAAAAAATTTTAGAAAAAACAGGATCATAATCATAACAAGAGGTCCCAGGAGAAGAAAATGTGGAGAAATTCACTGACTATCATCTGCATATAATTCACTGAGAAAAGAAACGCGTGGATGCTTGAGGTTCTTGAATTTTACCAAGTTAATTAATTTGAAGATGCAACAAATCAAGTTGCCATTTTTATCCAAATTCACACTACAATCAATGTTGCTTGATATCAACTTTTCAATTAGCACCTCAAAGCTCTGTTTTCTGATTAAGTAAGAATGCCTGGGAGTAAGGGGGAAAATCAGGTTGGCAGTCAGGAGAAACACCTGGGTTAAATTCACCCTGAGATCCACCAAGTCTAGATGGCATTTCTTTTTCACCAATCAATCATTTTGATCTCTCTGAAAGTAGTAATGGGTAACAAAATTGATAATCATTGTCAGTTTTTCAATCGAAAGCAGGATTTCTGTATCTTTGACTCATCCATCAATCTATATCTTTGCATAAAAAGGTTTGAATCAGAGGGTAAGAAATTGAGCAAGGTATACAAGCAAGGAAAAAAATCAATGGCTGCTAGGTTAGGTGGATTTGGGAGTGGCTCAAGAAAAATTAACTGAATCATATGAGGAAGAAGCCTGAAAGAAGAAAATATGAGTCATTGCAGATCCAGAAAACATGTGATTATGTGGGTCAGTTACATCAACCAAACCCTCCAAGCCCTGCTCCACAATGGGTCCATAATTCCAACTACCACTAGATTTGGAGTTTTAGAATATATGTTGAGACTTTGAGGGACTTGCACAAGGATCATCAGGATATGTATCATTAATTTGACTGGTTCTTTCCACTTTCAGAGTGGGCTAGACATGTGATTTTCTTTGTTGATCTGACTCATGAAACAGTATTTGATCCTAGCCCTTTGACCAGAGGTGCCAACTTGATCTGGTGAAGAAAAGTCTGTAATTTTAACACCAATGGATCCCAGGATAGGTGATTTAGATTGGCCTGCATATTTTTGTATTGATTTGGGGCAATAGACCATGAGGTTGAATATAATTTTCAGATGTTTGATGAGGACACCCTGCAAGATGGAAGGACTTACTTGATATGGGTTAAGTTTGAGATAAATTTGGTACTTGTTTTTTTTTTTCTGAATAGTGTCCTCTGGAAAGTATGGCCAGCAGCTGCCCTTTATGTCTCCCTGTAGAAACATAGAGATACTCTCATCAGTCTCCAAAACATCAGTTTCAGACACATCAATCATGTGAAAATAGCAGTGCCCTCTGTATTTGAAAGAAGTTGAACATACCATTGGGAGTCCACAAATTCCAAAGCCAACGATATGAGTAGTACAGTAAACGAGCCCATTGGTGATGGTTTTGAGCGAGTGTTTGACTTTTTCTGATCAATCAAGCCGCAAAGGACATCCAAGCGGACCAAGATGATCATTTTCTTACAGACGGGGGGGGGGGGGGGGGGGCAGCAACTGACGGCCTTCCAGAACTGGCCCATACCCCCATGCGCTGCGAACTTGGAAGCCACACTGTTCCATTGAGTTTGGCATTGAGATCACTGAGTCTGATGGTGATGGCCTTCCAGAACTGGCCTGTCCCCCCATGCGCCAGGAACCTGAACATCACATTTGTCTTTTGGTGTTGGCAGTGAGCTGAAGACAAGCCTGATGGATTCAAGCAAGGATTGAACAAGGAACTTGAATCAGTTTTCCGGTGCCTGTTGCCAGCACTAAGCTGACTGATGTGGAACACGAATGTACACGTGTATATTTAATGTGTGACCAGCAAGCTGTGGAATCCAGAGTTCCAAATGAGGGTAGGTTTGAATTCTCTACCCTTGAAAAAGTTTCTGCCTGGTAATTGGACTCTTATTACTAGCTGTCATCTACCGTTAGATCTTTGAGAAAATTTTCATTGATATCATACAACTTATTTTCAAAATCAAACCATCCATCTGTTTAGTGGATTGCTAGTTTTTTTTTTTTTTGGGAGTCGGGCAGACAGGATTGGCTGCGCAACTCCATCCCGTGAAGTGTGTTGTGGAGCTTATAGAGGCAAGGTGGTAGCTGCAGGTCCCAGCAGTAGCTGCCACTGATGACATGGTACACGCGGAAAG
>LAVV01014160.1:22464-41498 GCA_001263375.1 Puccinia sorghi
AAAACTCCCGCAAAGCACGTTGGGGGGAAATTTCCCACGGACTCATATTTCTGTGCTTGGATTTAGCACGACAACTCCCCCAGAGGTTTTTTTTTTTTTTTTTTTTTTTTTTTTTTTTTTTTTTTTTTTGAATTAGACCACCGACTCCCTTCTTGGCTTGAGAATCAGTCAAACAAATCCCATGATCAACGTACGCAACATCCTGGGAGTCATTCAACCAATTCCTGGGAGTCGTTTTCCCAAGGCCCATCATGAATGGAGTCTAATTTTAATGAAATAATAATTAATCGTAATCCGAAAATTTATGCAAAACTTGAATTTTTGATACAATTGATGGATGTGATTATTCTGTGAATATACCTTTCATCAAGATATAATTAGGAGATGGAGTTTAACATAAATACTGATAAGGTAATTGTGGAGACACACAGAGCATTTTTACATAGCAAGGAGATACCTTAAACATCTGACTCTATCCCCCTTTGAGAAACCATAATATCTTGTAGTTTGCCTTTTATGACCAGGGAGATATGTAATTATTTGAATTGGCTTTAGCCAGGGTGGTTTTAGATATATTATTCCTAGTTTACACAATCAATCTTTATATTAATTGCCTCCATTTCAGGGAAACAAAATTGGTGGAGAGTTTGTACTTACCAGATAGAGAGGGAATAAACATTCAGATTATAGTTAAACACCCTCTCTCCAACCCCCAAAGAGCTTTCAAGACCCTTCCTCATATATTTGATTTTTTTTGACTGAATATTTATTGTTAATTGTGTTGAATTTTTGGCAAGATGACGGTGGATATAAATTTAATAGAAATGAAAAAAGGCAGACAAAATTCTGAAGAATACCGGCTAAATCAATCAGTGGGGCTTAATTTCCCCTTCCAGGAGCTCTCTTGAAGGGGCTTAAGTGTCAGAAAGAGGATCAATGAGCTAAGAACTGATGCTTTCTTGACTCTTGTTGGGCACAGTTTAAAAGGACTAAATACATGATGTCAAGTTGTGGTTGTATAAAGATCAGTTTGAGCTGGTAGAGAAGAAAAGGTTTCTAAGAAGAGAAGTTAAATGATTGTGAGGCAAAGATAAGAAGACAAGATCAGGGAGCAAACAATCAGATTTTCATAAAATTGCTCTTGATAAGCTCAGTTAATGATGAGATTAAGGGTGAATGATGTGATAAACTTCAGCAATAGATGGATTTCAGTCCTGCAAGAATCCTAAATAAAACATCCACAATATATGTATCATAAATTTGGAATAATTCAGCTTAATTTCCAAGAAGACACATGCATTAGACATTCATAGCCCTTTGAACAAAACTCTTGCATGACTTATAATTTTACAAACAAATGATACACATAGCTTCTGAATGAGTTCCCCCAAGGGTCTAAAGGTGTTCAAACATTGAATATGACCACTTAATTGAATTAGAAAAATGATATGTTCTCATATAATTTACAAAACTGATCATAGATGTGTACATGTGTTTTTGGCCAAATATTACTACTTGTGGTGCACATAAATTTTGGATGGGTGCTCCCAAATTTTGTATGGGTGCTCCCAAGGGCCCACACCCTTTTGAGAATGGATTATAACCCAATATAATTAGGCCAATCAATTATTTTACTGAGAAACTTGACACAATCAATCAAACTAGAGGTGTAGCCATATTTTAGAATAATCTCCTATTTTGAGATTATTTCAAAACACTTACCTTCTGAATGATTTCCCCCCAGGCAGCTAAACTTTTTAAAAATATGGTAGACCCCCACCAATCCCGGTAACCATGCTTGTATTTTGCACAAAGACTTCTCCAGGGTTTATTTTATTTTATATTTTGTTTTTGGTGGGAATTCAGCCGACGACTCCCAAACCAAATTTGGAATTAGTTGCAAAACTCCCAAAATCAATATCTTGGGAGTCATTTGACCAAAAATTGGGAGTTGATTTCCTAAGGCCCTAAATATAAACACATGAATTCAACAATGGTTCAGATATACTTCTTTTTGATCTCTGAGCTTGAAGTTTTGGAGAAAAGGGATGCGTTGGATTGACATTGAGGGCAGAGACACTCCAGAGAAGGTCACTAGATTGGCTCAAGGTGTGGCGGAAAAAGAAGGAAGAAAACCAATATTGAGATTGCTTGTATCCAGCCTAAATGTATTATGTACAAGCATGTCAAACAGTGGGTTTGAAAAATAAAAGAAAAAAAAGAAAAACCCTGATAGATGAATTGTGTTCAGACCAGACAGACTAGACAGAAGGGAGAAATAATAATTCTAGGAGTAGATAATAAGCTGAATAAGAAAAACAAAGACATCACAAACAGGAAAGGGTGTTAATTCTTCTTGATCAATTGAGAAAAAATCAAGCAACACAAGAATGATGAAGGAAAGAGTTGAAATTTCAAAATTCTTTCACCTTTACTTCATGTAAAGATTCATAATACATACTGAAAGGTTCTATTAAAAACTTCCCTGAATGTGCTGTGAATGTTCATGTGGTAAATTATATTGGGACATGGATGCATCCAAATAGGGGTGTCAGTTGAGTGCACCCCTAAAATAAAATGTAATGAAAGTGAAGATAGATAAACCTTTCTGGAACATACAAGACCTTAAAAAAAACTAAACAAGACTAGAAAAAAATAGACCATACTAATAAACACCAGGGGATTATTTTAGGAAGTAGCATAGCAAGGGTCATAAACAGTGACCCTTCTTACTTATTATGGCACCTTCTACGCAAATATCAGAAATTGTTCCCTGGTATAAAAAGGTTCTAGGTATTAGGGAAATGGCTTTTGAGGTGTTGTTTCTGATATACATCTGGTAGAATAAAATGGAAAGAGTTATTTCTGGGGTAAGTTAAGCAATGTAGCTTCTTGGGGAATATCAGGTATGATAATATTACCTCTGTGGCTGACACTCAGTTCCTCAAACTCAAGACACAAGGACCTCTCCCAATTTCACAGATTTTATGGGCATATCACTTCCCATTTCATTGATTATAAATTTCAAATGATTGATCTCACTATTTTGAGGCCCACGTCCTCAAGTTATGTGATTTTTTTTTCTTCTCTTTCTTCTTCATTAGATTTATCAACTTATTAATTATTAATTTTTATTTATCTGCACATACATTTGAGTCAGCACTCAGGGACAAAAAAAAAAAGGCAGATTTAATCAGTTTGAACGGATTGGTTTTAGATTTGAAGACGATCCTCAAGCTGGCTCAGAGCCTCTGTAAATCAGTTCAATCCTTGCCACAGACCCATGAAAGGCTCCATAATGGGACAACTCAAAATTCCTGAAACTGGAGAAAAGTTTACATGACTTGAAAAAAAAAAAAAAAAACTCAACTTCCCAAATTTCACAGGGAACTATTAAACAAGCTCATAAATCATGTATCCATTTTTATTGAAACAAACTTCCAAATTAAAATTTTCAGCTTCAGAATGAAATCAAGCCTTACACCTGATGAATCTATTAGAGCCTCTATATGAAGCAACAGAGATCCTCTGTGCATCCAATTACCCAACCCTCAGCAGAGTCCTACTGATATACATGATGCTCATCAAACATATCAAACAATTTCAATGTGGCTTTATGATTGGGCTCTCCTGTTCATGAATTGCCCTACAGATCTTGGCTTGTGTCAATTATGAATGGTAGCACTTGAGCGGACAGGGACGCTGCAAATGCGCAAGGAGCGGGGAGCGGGGGGCGGGGGGCCGGAGGGCAGCGGCGCGAGGAGATAGACAGTTTACACGGTAGCCCGATCAATAACTTTCAGTCCAGCGAGACACAAGACACGCCAGACGAGCAGGCCGGATACAAGCAGATGAAGAAGGCGGGGACCATACGGCTGAAAGATCTAGAAGCGGAGCTGCAGCCCCTGGACGGCTTCGGTCAGTCCTCCAACTCCCTGCTCTGAATAATTAATCCTCTCGGAATCCTTCGGCCAACACATGCATGTCTCTCTCTTTTATATATATTTATTTTAACGTGGAATGGCGTGCAATTCTTCTTTTTTTTTTGATGGGTTGGGATGGAAGACGTCCCGAAGATTGACTTGGAGCAATATGTGAAGCCCTCTCAGTCCGTCTTGACTCTCCACTTCAAAAACCTCATCCCCACATCCTCACACACAGAAAGAGAGAGAACTAACGGAAGGGCGAAGAAGCGAAAAATAAGCTGACGCAAAAATGCATCTATATAGGTCACGTCGGCGCATCTGGCCTCGCACATGATCTTCACGGCCGAGACGACGTACGCGGATGTGGGCCAGAAGCGGGTCTTGGATCTTGGGTGTGGCTGTGGCATTCTATCGATAGCTTGCAGCCTAGTCGGCGCATCGTAAGTTTTCTAAAAAAAAAAGAAAGAAAAAAAAAAAAAAAAAAAAAAAAAAAAAAAAAAAAAAAAAAAAAAGAGAAAAACCTTCCTTCTCTCATTCGTCTCCCAAACACAAAAAAAAAATGAAGATACGTTTTGGGAGTAGATGTGGACCCAGAAGCGCTGCGAATAGCGGGCCAAAACCTGGCCTTATTGGAGACGAGAAGCGACGGCGCAACGATTGAGCTTGTACATGCGGACATAGCGAGCCCATCGTTTGCCCACATCTTCATGGGCAGAAGGCGGGATTCAGACGATGAGCCTTTCTTCGACACGGTTGTGCGTCTCTCAACAGTTCATGATCCTCTTTGAATCTCATCAACTTTCTTACCTCATTTGAAATCCGCTGCTGCTGGATCTGAGATCCAAATACAGGTCATGAATCCTCCCTTCGGCACCAAGAGGAAGGGCATCGACATACTCTTTTTGGAGACAGCTTGTCGAGTCAGTTGAGCCCAATCTTCAAGCCAGTTAGTCATTGATGAGTCATTTCTGAGCTCGGCCCATCTTTATCTTGTTTTTTCAATAGATGTCAAAGACGGCAGTTTATTCTTTACACAAAACAAGCACAAGAAAATATGTAGAAAGGAAGGCGAAAGAGTACGGATTTGAGCCACAAGTCATTGCGGAAATGAGGGTGAGCTTTCCTAGTGATCCATCCGGGTACCGTGACTGAACTGAACTGGTCTGATTCCATTCGATTCATCCATCATCGCGAGAATTCCCTCAGTACGACCTGCCGAAAACGATGAAAATTCACAAGCAAAAGACACTCGACATTGCTGTCGATTTCTGGAGACTCCAAAGGATTGACAGCTCGTATCAAAATAAATAAAAAAAAATAAACCAATTCATTCATAACTTGACTACCTGATCCTTTGAATAGCCCAAGCTCTTTAACATCCCTCCAATCTTTCCTTGAGAGTGAAGTCCAGGACCTTTACATCCGGCCACGGCGCATATCAAACTGTCAAATTGCACACATTGTTGAGATATGCCCGAAATTTGTGTTTGAATGATGAGAACCAGTTTCATACCTATCTGGTCCACAAACGAGGATGATTTTCTTGATGTCTGGGTTTGAAGTTCCAAGCCATTTCTGGAGATCAGTCAGTTGCAATCGGCCGACTTTATCTACAGGCTTGGATGCAGAGTTGGGAGGATGGGGAGGGTGATCGAGGAGCAATTTGAAGTGAATCAACTCAGGGAATCGAGATTGAAAGTCTTGAATCTCATCCAAGAGGTATGCCGAGTCCAAGGAGCGTGAGAGATAGATGAGGTTGAATTTGGGCAAGTGTTCTCTAGGCCCAGGTTGTTGTTGTTGTTGTTCTTGGGATGGAGAATGAAAGATGCGACGGAGTAGTTGGATGGCGGGGGTGATTCCTGTTCCGGCGGCGATCTGGAGAGGCAGCGCAGGGAGAGGAGAGAATGAGAAATATGGTTTAATGAGAGTGGAAGAGTTGGTGAGTGACGTACGAATACGAGTTCGTCTATGTGATGATTAGGAGCGGACCAGGTGAGAACAGGGCCGCGGATTTCGAGGGGGAGAGGGAGAGATGGGGCATGGTGAATGAAGGAGGAGAGGTCGCCTAGGGGGTATTTCTTGACGAGCAAGTGGAGCAGAAGGGTGCGGGAGTGAGTCGCGGCGAGGGAAGGATGAGGAAGGGAGATGGGAGATAAGGGCGTGTAAGGCCGTTCGATTTGGAGTCCCGGATGCTTCACATATACTGATTCGATGCTCATCGTGGATGCGCATCTCGTCCGTTCTTCCGGCAGAACTACCTCCACTTCAATCAGCGCCGTGTCCCCCGTCAGCTGCTTCGATCCGATAATCGGGAATGGCCGGTGTGGGTGCACCGCCAATGACTCGTCGTCAAGATACTGGTGATAATAGTAATAGTAAATCCCTGTGGCGATGGCCGCGCAAGGGATGATGAGTCGATGCTTCGGATGTGGCTTGTTGTTAAGAGGGTGTGGCTTGTTGGGAATGGATCTGATGGGAATGTATGGCTTCTTGAGCAGTAACAAGTTCTTCAACATCTTGATCAAAATGTTCCAAGTTAAAAAAAAGTTATAATGTATTTCTGTTTTCATTCAAAAAGAAAAAAAAAAGTACAAAAATTACAAAACAGAATCCAACAGGAACTTCTGATCGAACTTGATTTCTTGAGCCAAAAGTCCTGGGAAAGGAGGAAAGAAAGAGTAAGAAAGAAGCAGTGATGATCAGGAAAAGAAGAAGAGAACCAACCTTGCAAGATCAAGTTAGAGTCAAAGATTGGCATCATGTTATTGCCCATGAACTTCTTCTTCTTCACCAAATTACTCCGCAAATACTTAGCGTCTTCCTTACAGGAAACAATCAACCTCATCTTCCGGACATTTCCTCTCAAATTACCATCATCATCATCATCCATTTGCGAGCCGGCTTGTCGATACATGTTGGTGATCTGATCCGCCGTCTTTTGCAGCTCTTCCAGCGATGGAACCTTGCTCAAAACCTACACATCCATTCGAGTAGGGTAAACCAAATCAACCTTCTTTTCTATTACCCATCTTAGAAAAAGAAAGGGAGAGAAATCACCCAACTTGTCCACCAGCAAGTAAGATCAATTTCTTGAGCAATTTGCAATGTTGGTTGGCGACGAAGGGAGTCAAAAATATCTCAAACCCGCTCAAGATCTGCCGGCTTCTAGCGATCTGCAACGAGCGACTGAGCTGGAACTCATGCACCCTCTCGCCTTCCATATCTTTCAGTTCATACCCTTCTTCATCTACAAAAAAAAAAAAATCAATAACACCGACAAATTAGGTTAGTGCAAAAAAAAAAAAAACCTTGGATCATCACAAGAGAAGAGAGAGTCTTACCTATAAACTCATTTCTTTTGACACATTCCTCAGCCCAACGATGAGTCACCACATGACAACCCAAGACGATACAACTAAGGAACTTCTCAGTACGCGCAATTTTATTCGTCAAGAGATGCGTACAACCATCGTCGAAGGAAGGGGTGGACTCGATGAACTTAGCCCCCATCTTCATCAGTTTCTGTTCTCCCGGGTGGTGTTAATCAGCTAGGGAAGGTAATATATTGTCAAGACCTCTCATCCAGTCACTCACGCTCGAAATCTTCGGGTCAATTCGAACACCACTCTCAGTGATGCATACCCTTTTCGACTTGGAAAGGCCAACGAGCGTAGAATACAATTTAGAGCCACCCGCAGTGGACTGAGTTTTGGTCTTCTGCTTCGGCCCATCCTCCTGATCCTCTGCTTTCACTTTCCCCCGCTTTTTTGGGGGTTTTTTGGCGCTAGTCAGGGTGATTGATTCTAAATCACTACTTGGGTCTTGCTCCTTGACATTATTATTCCCACTCGTCACTTTCCCTTCCTTCTTGAATAGTGCGCTAATCATTCCAGATGTCGGTAGTCCTCCACCGTCACTCGATTCCTCGTCACTGTGCTCGCCTTCTTCACGCTGACTTTCCTTCACGTGAGATTTGGTAATCTTTTTATTCTCAGCTGATCGACGCCCTCGCTTGGAATTGGTTTGTTTGATTGTTTGAATAACGATCGAATTATCATTTCCATCACTCTCGCTGCCAGCCCGCTTGACATCAGAGTCTTTGGCGTATCGTTTCCTCACGCTTAACTGCTTACTTTTCCCAGGAGAGCTTCCAAAGTAACCAACATCCTCTAACCCGACCTCTTTGGCATTTGAGTTGCGCCTCCGCCTTTTCTCCTGCTCGTGTAAATTCATATCTTCGGCTGCACTCTTGACATTCTGAAGAGCTAGTTGGGCTGCTTTCCGAGTTGATAGCCGGATGGCTGAGATTGGAGCCTTTGAGCCCGATCCTTTCTTCGTTGAAACTGATGGCTTCACGTCATCGGTAAGCTTAGATTTTAGTGGTGTCGAAATCGAGCAACTTTCTGGCATATCACCACTTCCAACTTTATCCAGCGAAGGCGCTCGGACTGGTTCAGTATTTGTGTCAACTTGATTTGTCAAGTCTTCAACATTTGATCGTTTCTTGGCTTTCTTTGATGGATTAGCATCTGAGTCAGCCGCTGCTGAGGGTCGCTTTCGGGGTGATTGTCGATTAACTTGAGGCGTTACAGCACAATCATTTACTTCCGCTGCTGCAGTCGATCCTTGCTTGGAGGATCGTCTAGGAGTGTCAAGTTCATCGAGTTCCATTGCTACAATCGATTCTTGACTTGAAGTTCTCCTCGAAGTTTCAAGTTCATCTGCTTCCTTCAAAACCTCCGATGCAGGAATACTTGAAAGCTCGACAGAGTCTGATATCAATCTTGGTTTGCGATTCAAGCGTTTGGCTGGTGGATCTTGCGCGTCAGGTTCTGAGTTTTCCGGGCGGCTTTCAATCTGCCGTAGTACTGTCGGGATAGGAGGCTGAGGGTTATTGTTAGCTTCTGGGGGCATCGGTGTTTCTGATTCCCGGTTGTCAATCTGTTTTGGTTCGCTGGAGGTAAAAGAATGATGATTCTCATCTTGGGGGGATATCGGAGAAGACAGCCTTGGGGGAGGAACATTGGTGAGATTTGAAGGCAAGACAGACAAGTCGCGCTTTTTCTGTTCCATGACTTGGGCACGTTGGGACCAATCAAGTATTCCATCAGTCGTCTGGGTTGTTGTTCCGATCAATTCAGATATATTGACGCCATCGGGAAAGGTCAGATGATGTGCTTGAATGCTTTGCTTGGTCCAACTTTGGAAACAATCTTCGAGGTATTGATGGTTCACGAGCTGAATTCCATTCTTGCTAGCATATGCCACTTTAGAGCCTGCCTTACTGATCAAATTGAGGGAGCATGAGTATCCCAGTTACTGTTTTTTTTTTAAAAAAAAAAAAAAATCATTGAGGGCAATACCACGCTCAGATACTAACTTGGCAGCAACAAGCAGGGAAGTGTCTTGAAGGAGCGGTCCCCTAAACTTCATGTGCATTCTCTCGATGAGCTTGATTAGATAGGTACGCGCTGATCCGGTATAGTTTGTGACGGTGATCGGCTTACTATCCGGTTCGCAGCCACTGATGGGTTCGGGCGGGGAGGGGAAGTCAAGCAATCTTTCGATGGGAGGTCTCACCGTACAAGTGGGTGAATTGATATTGTTCAAGATGCACAAGATCCAATGCAGGGTGCCAATCCTCTTCCCCTGCTCCCACGCCAGCCAAAACTCCCATCCGGTTCTGTACTCGCAAATCACTATGTCGGAGTTCCTCAAATGCTGCTCGGCATCAGCCGCATCTTTTAAGAGTTTCACGTCCGATCGAGCCAGATCTTCCAGTTTGGACAATTGCAAATCCCCGCCATCGAACACCTTTGCTCCCAATTCTACAATCCTTCTCGACAGGGTCCTTCGCGCCGACAAACTAAGGCCTAAAGAGGAGACCAAATAAACAGACTTGTCTTGAAATTCGCGGTAGGCCGGAGAATCTTTTAGCAGGGGCTGCGATAGGTGAGACGGGTGCTGGATCGGCTGAGTATCCTCCAAAGAGTCTGATTTGGTTTGTTTCAAGTAATCAGACAAACCCTGACTTACTGATCGGGTGGGTAGCTTCTGGCAAGTGAAAGCTAGCTCAGTGGCTTTTTGATGTGAGCTGGATTCAAGCTCTGGGTCCTCCTCGACTGGGCTTCTGGAGGGTGGAAGTTTGTTACCAGGTAGACCATCAATACCGTGTTGATAATCGGGCAGGATTGAAGGAGAGCGCGGCGTAAGGATAGCTGGAGAGGGAAATTCGAAGGGCTTCTCAGAAATAATATGTCGGAAGAAGACCGAGTGATGAAACCTGAAGAAGACTAGCGATCAGCCAAGAGATCAGATTGATGATTGAAAGACAACGGCAGCAGTTCGGCTTTCTTTTTTTTTTCGGATGGAAGGTCAACCAACCAGTGTGGTAGAACGATCTTAATGCCCAGTTCACGTTTTAGTTTACTGGCAATCTGATAGTCTCGCGTCTCTTCATCACAGCAGATCAGATGGGTGACTTCTTTGGTTAAGCCTCTTCTGAATTGACCTCCCCAGGCTTGTGTGCAAGCTTGGATCAATTCTACGTCGGCCAGGGGTAGTTTGGCGGCGGAATCCAAAGCGATGACGATGCCGGAGAAAAACATGTAAGGGTCGGGGGAATAGGAGACGGTTGGTAAGAGCTTATTAAGATCGTAAGATTGAGTGACCCATATTGGGGTGATAAGATGAATGGAGCGATGTAACCTGGATTTGTTTTGATCATTGGATGGTGAAGCTCGGTTGTGATGATTTGATTGATTAGGTTGGGGCTGATATGAGAAGGTGAGGATATTGCCTGCCTGATCATCCCATTTACCTAGGACAATGTATTCGGGCAGGTGTAATGAGTTTGTGATGATGTGAGTAGTTTGAGTGAGATCGAAGCGCGGTTTGAAATTGGGGTTGGGTTGTGGAGATGAGCTAGCTTGATGACTTGTACCTTCCGGTTGGAAGTTCTCATGATTGAAGTCGTCTGTTGATTCTGGGGCACTCTTGGCGTGGTTATGTGTGAGTAAGGCTTTGAGCTGAATGAGACGCGACAGAGAGAAAGTCAGAAGTGAGTTGACAATCTGGAGTAGTCTTGAGGGCGTACTTGTAATGCCAGGATAGTGGGTAAGGAAGGGTCGATGAAGAAGGTGATGTCCCTGAATATGTCGGTTTGGCTGGGTGGTATTATCTGCTCCATCGTCCGCTGTTTTCTTCCCGTCCAGTTTAGTTCGTGAAGAATTTAAGATCCCCTTTTTATCACTCCGGTCTATCGGGCCCCCCGAATGTCACAATGTTGAGAATTCACTTGACCTGATCTCCTCCTCTTTCCTTTTCATTCTATACTGTCTTTTCCACCTCAATTATTCAACTTGTTTTTTTTATTCATTTTGACTACTTTCCTGACCCACAAGTAGATCATCAAGTACCTCAATCTCAACCAGAACCCTTGAATGTCAATCATCAGTCCTTACCCAAACTGTCCCCTCTTGGTCAACACTTGATCCCCATCTATGAGTGTTCTCAACTTTGGCACTTAAGCCCCTCAGCGTGAGTGGTCATCTGCTTCCTTATTTTAAACAAAAAAAATCCCCTTTGACATCCTCTCCAGTCAAAAATTATACACAAAATTAAACTAAATGACCAGAGAAAGCCATGTATTAGAGACTGAGAACCGGTCTCACATGGACTAGACAGCCTCCAGCCAGAGAGACATATAACCTGGGTATATGCCACTAGTTGTACAACAGAATCAGGATATTACAAGTTTCACATTATATTCTGAGCAAAAACTCAAATTCTTATGATATATGAATTTATTTCTCTAAAATGTATGACAAATAATTACACCCAATTTGTGCTATGCCCTGTGATTGGTTTATCCATACTCCATGGGTTGAACTAATTGTCTTTTTTTAGCTAGTTTTATGGTTAGGGAGGTGTATGATTCTTTAAAATTTGGTAGAGGATGGTGCATCAGCTCTCATGGAGCCAGGTGTGTAGATCTGTCTCAGCTCTTCCATTGGCAGTGTGCCTAATCTCCTCCAAGCTCATTGTCAAGGAATTCATTTTCTAGCTCATCATTGTTCAGTGTACCACCATGTGATGCTTGGGGGTGATTAGTCTCTGGGCTGGATGACAAAAATTGACAAAATACACAGTAATTGACTGATGAGATCAGAAACATACCTTGAGTAATGTGCACTGCAAAAAAAAATACTTACTCCCCAGGTAGCTTCTGTTATTAATCCAAACTTTCTCCAAGAGTGATTCAACCAAGCTTTGATGCACAGTCAATTTTCAGACACCACAGTGAAGTTTGGATGGTATCTTGGCTGGAGCATGCTGCACGTCAACTGCAGGCAGTTGAGAAATTTTCTTTTGCAGCAATTTGATTTGGAGAAATCAGCACATTCCTTGAAATATTTTTGAGCCTTTTAAAACTCTCCAGTTACCTCAATACACTGTTTGAATGAAATGTGACTACTCACACATCTCTCAATTGTCCCTGGATTCCAAATTCCTCAACCAATTGAGCAGACATTGGATTCTGAGGTAAAGATTGGATCAGCAAAACAAGATGAGGCTGACCTGGCTTAGTCTTTTTCCCAAGATTCTAGGACAGGAAATGTATGTGAATGTTCCTATAATACCACTATGAAACAAAATCAATATCAAAAGACTTACTTATAATCATCAACAACATACCTTCCACCATATTAAAAGGCTATTTTTATCCTTTTCAGCTGTTCCTGGTAGGTCTATGTTTTTGATGTAGATCTCTATCTCTTTGATTTCTGCAGAAGTTGGAGGAGCATTTAAAAATTCAAAGAGTTTATTTTTATTGAATTTTGGAGTGTCCTTCTTTAATAATTTGATATTGTCTCAGTTCTTCTTTAGGTATGCCTCTTGCCTGTTAAAATGCTCCTCCAGAATTGAGCACATTAATCTTTCTTCTCTGGGAAGAAATGAGAAAAAAATCTGAATGGGAATGCTGGGTGAAGCAAAGTGGGAATCACCAAGGTCTCACATCCAATTGACTCTTGCATAATGGTGTCATCATGAATTATATCAGTTCCTTTGATGTACTTCAATTCATTCTATTTCCCCATATTATCAGGCTGCATTGTATAGTCAACTACAACATGACCCTCCTTTCTTGAATAGGATGAATTGCCATTCACTTGACAAAGTGTGGGAATCAATTATTATATAAGTTCCAAGACTATTGAATTTAATTGTAACTTTAAAGAATACTTCTCAGCTTCTTCTCTCACAAGGCATTTGTTGATTTTTGTCTGAAATTGGATCAACTTCCATGCCACAATATAGCCACATCCTTGCTCAAACCTCTGTCAAAGCTCCCTCCTTCAAATTGAAAGCCTTACTCCTTTCCTATTAAGCTCAAGGTCCCATTTTCAACTCCCCAGTTCAAACATCAAAAACTCAATCTTGACACTCTCAAGAAAATTCAAATCTGACACTCTCAACAAGAGCCTCAATAAATATTGACACACATCAGTAAAGCTGTAGCCACTTCTTCTTCTCACTCCTGCACTTGCTACCACCTCTTCCTCACTTTCACTTCTATCATTAATTTAATTCTTCTCTCCTGGTTGATCCACCTCCTCTCAATCATCTTCCATTTCCCAGTATCTGATCTCTTTATGTGATGTTTGTGTTTATTTATTTCTTATCTTATTTTTTCTCTTACCTTCTGTTTTTTGATCTGTAAAAAACTAAATTATATATTTCACTCCTATTCTTTCTGTTTGGAGATTGCTCTTCATCTTCATCAAGCTCTCCTAGCTAAAACAACTAGTCTTCATACTACTAAAACATCCCTAATATTGTGGTATGCCTCACCTTTTACTTCACTCACACCTGTTATCCTCATCCTTTTTGCTTTTTATTGAATCTTTTCTTTTGTCACAGTTTGGTTTCATTTTTCAGTAAGTTATTTTTAATTCCATCAGTTTGAGCTATGTACAAACTTTACATTTATGTTTCTGAGATCTTCTAGGCACATACTATAAATCATTAATTATGGGTTTATGGTCAACAGCAACAATTATTTGATTAATTTTGTTGTTGTAGTTTGAGAATTACCAAAGCACCAGAGAGTAAGAATCCAGTAGGTGACCACAGTTAAAATTGCATGAAAATTCCATTTCTAAAATAATATTCTAGGACTTCTCAATAATAAAGAAGATTAAAACCCTTTTGCAGGCTTTTGGGTACTCTGGAGACTTACACCAGGGCTTTTTCTATCACCAGACCAAAAGTGAAGGCAATGTGCACACATTGCCTTGCAAGGTACAAAGGGGCCCCTTTGTACCTAACAAGGCAATATGTACATGTTGCCTTTGTTTTTTGGCCTGGTGTATGGCACTCACATGCAAGTGCTTTCTCTTAACTTGGTAATATACTGAGTTGATACCTGTTGTGTGTTGGTTATAAGTTGCGCACACATTATCTTTCTTGGGGGAAGGGGGCCCAATTGAGTCCCCTTCTGGTTCTGCTTGGCCCCAGTGTCAGCCTTATAGATACCACCTTTGAGTGCAAGTGCTTTCACATCACTTTCTTGAATAACCTGTTGGCAACTTCTGGGATGTTGGTCTGAAGTATATTACAAGTCAGGTTGAACTCAGGATGAACTGGGTTGTAACTTGTGTTGATGTCAATCTTACAAATCAGCCTGATGTATTGCCCAAGTCAAGCTGCTATCATCCTTCAAATATGAATAAGTCAGATCTTCATTTTGCCTTAAAACGCGCGGCGTTGCGCGAATGGCGGGAGGATGCTCCAGTACGGCGCACCCGCTCTGATGATCGGGAGTAAGCCAATTGTAAGAAAAAAAATTAAGTCATCAAAACAAAAATGTCAAAAGTTGAGAATTTACTAAAACAACTCAAACAGAACCACAACCTCAGACTCATCAAAGAACTGGAAGAAGAAGAAAACAACATCAACAACAGACAACTAACAACACTTCAACGAATCATTATCAACAACAGCTCCAGTGAACAACCAATAGAAGAACACTGGTTCAACTCAAACATCAATAGAGCCATACTCACTGCACACAACTTACCACAAGCAAAACTAACAAACCAATCAGTCTCACTACTCTCCAGCACACTCAGAAAATACCAACTCACTCACTACTACCAACACATCATAAACAACGAACACCCTCATCACTGGAACTGGAACTGGATCTCCTTCATCAACAACTTGATCGCAATTCCAACCAAACTATCAGCATTCATACATCAACATCAAACTCATCATGAGTTAGAAACTAAGTCAGTCACTCAAACCTATCTCATTATCTCCTCAGAGTCTAGCTGACACCATTTCACAGCCATTTCTTAACAAATATCAGCATCCAGTTTCATGCGCTCATCGAATTCATAGCAACTACCTCTGATCCCACAATTCACATCAAAAATATTCAATATCTACTCACCAAACTAATCAACATTGGCTTCATCTCACTCGACATCAATACCATCCAACTGCAAAAACCTCAAGACTTGATATCAGCCATCTGGTCTCAACTCATCACCGCACCACTCACAAACTCAAACCCACAACTACCGCTACTATGGCAATCAACCATCTTCAGCTTACCAAGAACCGAACTGAAATCATTCATTGCCTCATTCCTACTCCATCTACAATATCATCTACCCCTCCAACAACTCCAATTTTCAACCAACCCCCATGCCTCAGCCGTAGAACAGGCCGGCGCTGAAATTTTAAAGTTCTACTTGGGTCATTGGGGCTCCGAAAACACCCTGGGAACCACCGACCTCTTTGAATTGATCACGGAAATCCTGACCACCACCCAAGGGTGGACTATCGACACTGCCCGATTCATCGCGCGATGGTCCTCGCTCACCATTCATCTCGATAGTACGCTCAATGCGCGCACATTCCTCGCCAAAAGCACCCTCCATGCCTTTGCCTGTCCGACTCAAATTGCTCACGGAACCGTCTCCCAACACTCCTTCTTACTCGTCCTGCTACTACTCACCGCCTGTCCCATTCCGCCGTCGAAAACAGCTCAATCACCCGCTAATATCTGCCTCGATCCAGTCTTTATCAATGCCATCCAACGCTCACTCAGCTCGTTAAGGCCACAGTTCAGACTCCTGGGCATGCTCATGGCCGAGTTACTCACCGAGTTCTATCGACTACCTGGCTCTACCAAACTAGACTTTGGACACAACTTTGACAAGGCAGATGACGAAGAAAGTAGGATGTGTGTGGCGATTCGCGAGCTTAGTCAAGGCTGGAAAACATCCCCTCACATTCCCGATCATCTCTGGCGCGAACTGTTATCTTCCATGGCTGCCGAACATCAAAAGAAAGTCGCTGCACACCAATTAAAACCTCGATCCCACCCCGCTCACGATGTTCTTGCTGAAACGGGCTCACTCACCCATCCTAATCAACTCACCCTAACTGAACTTCGCTTGGCTCCAAAAGAAGCGCTGATCCCGAGCCGAAACGGGAAGCCAAAGATTGAAGTACTCGAAAGTATTCCAGCCGACCCTGAACTGGAAGCATATGGGATCTCAGAGGAAGACCTTGGGTCTCTATATCCGCCGTCTCACCATCACGAGGACGACGAGGGCCGAGCTGCGACCCTCGAACCCGAGTTCGACTACTCGCAGATGAAAGATCAGGTACACAAACCCGTCTTTCTGGCTCAGTTATCCGAGTATTTGAAAGACTCTGAAAACTTCGACCGCGTTCGGATCGGCCTCATGGAGGCTGAAACTCTGATTAGAAGGAAACGCAATTGGGGTACCGAATTACGTCAGTTTCCTCCTTTTCTCATTGGAATCTTGAAGAAAGGCTGACAAGAGGATACTTGGTGCAGAGGAACATGCCATGGATTTAACACATACAATGTTAAATCTGCAAGACAATTTCGACTTGGAGGGGTTTGAAAGATATCGCCAAGTAGCTCTGGTGGCGTTGATCATCTCAGCGCCGATGAGTGTGGGCCCCTGCGTCATAGAGCAGATGTTTTACCACCAATATAGTATTGCACAGCGGCTCGGCATGCTCAACTCGTTAATCCGAGCCGTCCTTGAATTGGCGGATGTCGGTCCTCCTCCTCCTCCGAGGATCAATGAAGAAAGATTCAAGAGGATTAAATCGCACCCTATCCACTCTCTCCTGGTTGATTATCAGTCCCAGGATTCCGATCTCAAAACACCTGCCCATCCTGAATCAGTCTCACCCTCATTGCAGTCTCTCGAGCGGCAACCACAGCCGCAATGGATCAGTCGAAGACTGGCTTCCCAAAGGAAGGGTTATCCGGCCGATAATGATGATGATATTCGACGAGACGGGAATGATCGACACGAATATGAGCACGTCCAAGTAACCACAAGCAACCTCCAAGTGGAAGAACGGTTCCTGCAGATCATCGTGAATAGACTCAGCTGGTACCTCGAAGAGTTCAACCGCAGTAGCTGCAGTGGAACTATCGGGAAGGGGGTGTTTTCGGGGGCCGGATGGATGATTCTGTGGGAGCCATTACTGGTGCAGAAGCTGGTGTCGACGATCAAGCTGTTGACGTTTCTGAAGATCTCCCGTGCGTCCTCATGCTCGACGACGACGACTGGTGGGAGGGAAGGGATCTCGGATCGTAAAACTCGGGAGTTGGTGAAAGAGGTGGCGTGTGTGTTAGTCAAGATGCTGGTCTTTCTTCGTGCCGTAGCCAGCAAGACGGAGACTGATGAGGAAGAAGAAGACGTCAATCGCCCGTTAAACATGACGGCGATCATCCAGCTGCTGGTGCAGCTGCTCAGCGTCACACACGTCCTCCCGCATCCCCCTTCGTCATCCTCAGTACCTTATCGTCCCGACATGATCGCGCTTGTCGGCCCTGAAAACCATGACGCCCTCGTCGTCGGACAATCTGCGAGCCAAACCCAACTCGACTTGCTTTTCCTTCAGCTGCTCCAACTCTCTTCTTCCTCTTCTACTGGCTACTCGCTTCCCCTTGGTCGCCCTGACCTCACCGATAGGTTCTTGAAGATCGTCGTGCAGATCTTGGATTTGGTGTAACGCTCTCTGTCCCTCCTTGTCCAGCTCTTATATATGTATATCTTATAACAACCAAGAAAATGTATCAAAATTAAAGCTTTATTTTCCTTGGTGGCAGAGTGGGTATATGGATGAAGCCCGGGCGGGACCCAATCAACAGAAAAAAACAAAGAAAGAGAGGGGTTTCCCTCCAAGTTTGAAGGGCTGTCTGTGTTCTCTTGAGATGGATGGGGGAGGGGTGCATTACACCCAGACATGATGTGTGTGTGTATGTGCAGAGGTCCGGACCTGCATGTAGCGTCCTGGGATGACTTACTTAACATCTTATATGCAAGATGGTCTGGATTCCATCTTAAGCACAAGAAAAGGAATGACTGTTGGTGCTGTCATAAGCGAAAGTTAGAAGGAGAATGGGTCGCAACCATTATATAAAATGGTTTTGGAAGGGCTGATGATGTGCATGAGAGTACTCTGTGAAAGCAGTGGTTGTGCAGCGGGCTGGCTGAATATCCAATGAAACTAGTGCAGCAAACACCCCTACAAAAGGAGCTCCCCAGAGAGCACCTGTGAGACTCACTCTTGCCAATATTCCCAAATCTGGCCTTCTGCTAGCTACATCATATTTGTGGAGTTTTCCTTGGTGAAGCCCATTTAGTTATATCTTACATAAGGATGTGAAAATTGGAATTACATTTGGGATACACAGGACTTAAAGAACATCTGGAATTGCAGCCTGCTCTGAGTTGATATTTTTAAGTTTTTTTATACATGTCAGATTTTTTCTTCCACCTTTAAGTCTCATCAGAAAATTGGATCAGTAATGGGAAGCTAGAAAGTCCTTGAACATGACTCACATCATTTTCCTTACGATCCTTCACAGTCTTCTGGAATTCAAATATAATTTCAAGAAAAATTGGATGAGCAATATATATATATATAAGTTTTTTTTAGCAGGTGAAATGAAGATCTGGCTTATTCATATTGGAAGGATGATAACAGCTTGACTTGGGCAATACATCAGGTTGATTTTTGAGCTTGACATCAACA
>LAVV01014171.1:0-12852 GCA_001263375.1 Puccinia sorghi
GACAAAAGCAAAAGTTAATCCGCTCAGCCCAACAAAAGCCCTGAAGATACTTTCCTTTGTTTACTTTGGTCTGCCTAAGCTTTCCGCATTACCATTTCATCAGCGGCAGCTACTGCTGAGACCTGTAGCTACCGCCTCGCCTATATAAGCCCAAATTGGTCAACTGTGTAGAGCTCAAGTAGACTCAAGATAGATCAGGATAGGCCCTTGTTGTGTGTCAGGCCTGTCAGATTGCAACCACCAGCAGGCAAAGACTTCCACCTTTCTGCACATGCTCACTGTGTGGCACGCTGTATTTACTGGCTAGGGAATTTATTTCTTAACTTCATCAACCAGATTCACCTGCCTGCACAAAACTTCAAGCTCCTTTAGCAAACTTTATCGCTGAAGCAGACTCAACAAATTTCTCCTTGAAATTTCTGAGCTGAAAACAAGAAAAATGATAGATCAAAAGATTCTTTCTAAATGTCCAAATTCAAAAAAGGGTCAACTGTGCAAGGAGTGCTCCATCTCCAAACATGAAGATTTGCCCCTCAATACCACATTCAGATGCCACTGTGGAGCACCACCAGTTTCCTTCCTAAAGGACGGTCTCAAAATGTTGAAGCTCATTGGCAATCAAGTTTGTCCTTTCACATTTCTTTTCCAGGTATACCCAAGGGACTGATCTTTTAAAAATTTGAATCCTGAAAGTCATTCACTTCCAGTGTTTCTAAAACTCATCCTATAACCTCCTACCTCTCTCACAAGCAACCTCTTGAAAGTAGAAATCCAGATTTGATCACTTCAACATTAGCCCCAAGACCAAAGAAGAAAACCATCCAAATTCTGTGCTGTGGGCTGAACGATCTGACTTGGACCAGACCCCAAAGTCAATATCCGTCCATCAATGCATTGTTGTCTCTCCTAGCTCACATCACGGTCCTCCGCATCATGAGGTCTGTTATGACCTATTTGGAACCACCAAAGAATCCAAATTCAGAAGCTGCTTCAAACACTCGAATCAAATTCAACATGGTTCATAAAGCGACACGATGCCACTGCTGGAATCTTCTCCTCTAATTGTGAACGTCTCGTGGATGTCTCTCCAACAAAACAAACTGTGGTGTGTGCTCAGTGCCTTCTTAAAAAAACAACTCCTTGAAGAAAGCCTTCAACACCAAATATGTGAAAGAGGATAGCATCAAGTATATTCCAGCTACTTTGATGAAAAAGGGCCTCTTTCAATCCAAACTTATGCTCTTTGAAGAGCTCAGAAATCTCAAAGATTCCCTGGAAAAACACTCTCAATCAGGCGACCACATTTTCTGGGCCACCCTTGCTATTCAAGCCAAAACAATCAGGACCAAGCACGAGACCTCTGGGAAGGCACTGAACATAATGTGATTTAATTTTTACTTTGATAGTTTCTTGACTACCATGGCCGCCATGAGTCCTGCAGCAGCCAAATACTTCCAAGACAACTTTGCTGGGTGGTCACTCCGTAGCATGAGGTCTTAACATCAGAAAAATGGTGGCCAAATTGAGGATGGAATTGTTTTGAAAACCTTCAAAAGATTAGCCAGATACATCAATAATCTTGGCTATAATGGTCCCCTTGCACTCACTTCTGATCAAACTGTATGCGTCAAATCATTGAGGTTGCACAACGGACACCTTGCTGGCGCTCAAGGTGGAGACATGCCTTTCTCAAACCTTGAGGAACTTGAATCACTGGTGAAGCAGATTACATCCCAGGATCAACTCTGCAGCAAGGTGGGGTTTCTTGTTACATATTGATCCAAGAATGATCCTAATACCATGCAAAATATTACCCCTTCATCATAATTATAGGTACGGCTCTACACAATTCAGGTACCTCTTCCAAAGATTCCCTCTTTTGTTGTCGCTGTGGTCGCTATTTATGAAAATGAAACTGCCAAAGATATTGCAGCTAGTCACATCTCAGTCCTTGGATCCAAAGTAGGAATTTCTGTTGTTTCAATTGGAAGTGATGGTGCAGCCAGTGAAATTTTGGCGCTTCACATTCTTCAACACTCCATCAATCAATAATTGTGCTTCCAAAAGTTGTATCCCGGAATAATGGTTCAAGTACCTCTTATTGGACAGCCACCACAGCCTGCGGTATCTATCCAATACCCCAAACACGCTCGGAAAACTGCTTTAAACCAGCTTCTTTCTGGCGCTCAAATCCTATCTTTTGGGTAAATTTTATGTCAACATCTCCCATCTTGTGGCTCTCCTTGGAAAGTCTCTCTTTTATATTCTCAAGATGTTCTTAACTGTGACAAGCAGGAGAATGTGGTTGCGGACAGAAAGCTGGCTCCTGACTTGAAGTTGTTTGTCTGATCCTCTGATATAGTGTAATTTCCCAGCGGAGGCCGGTCAATTGACTCCCCGAAACACCCGGTTTCAGCCGGTTTACTCAGTTCTCCAATGCATTCGCCACCAAATCACCACCGTTAACCACTCCGACGGCCTCCTACGCGTCTCCAGAGGTGAGTTCCATTGCTTTGTCCGATTTCAACTCCTCCCTGGCTGCCTTTCTTGATTTCGACTTCATGCGGCCACTAACTTTGTTCACATCTTCCCAGATATTCTATCATTCCCAACGCGTTGATCTAATTCGTTCGTTCATTTTTCCTTCAGATGGATTCCGCCGAGAGTTCCTGGAAACGATCCGCTCACGAAGAAACCACGAGTCGGAAGAGATCCGCAAGTATTTTATCAGACACATGCGATTCTGAATCCGGAGAACTCTATCGATGGCAGCAATCCTCCATCTCATGGAAAAAGTCTTATGATCGAAAAGTAGCGCAGTGTCTTGCTCGAAAAGAGCCCCCCATCGGACCAGTCGAACAATATTTGAACCTGATCTCGTCCATTCGTATCCCAGACTCGGCACCTAATAGTACCCAGTCTCTCGACCCTTCCGTGGCACCCCTGCTTCTTCATTCGACTTCCAGTGAAGTGGAGAACAGGAGAGAAAACTTACGAAAAAAATCGCCCGACCCAGGCGAGACTTCAGAGGCTACTTCACCCCAGAATCTCACAACAAAGACACATCCAGAGCGCGTGGTGCTTGCACCGGAGACACCAGGAATATTCATCGTACCAGATATCCCAAGCGCACTACCCGGCCCAGAAACACCTGGATCCGTCTCAAGTATCTATCCGGTTGAAAAAGCTCATGTTCATGTCACCCCTGCGAAATTAGCTATTACCACTCAAGTTTCTGATCGGCCACAAGCCAGGGCAACCCCCTCTCGGGATATAATAAATTCGGCAGATGGCAGTCCATCAGCTCGTCAAAGTAGTGTTAATATTGGGCAGGCTCGTAGTCTATCAGAAGCATCCAATAATGTGGGCCTTCATCATACGACTAGTGGAACAAGTGCTTCCACCTCGACCAAGGTGAGAAATACGAAGACCAACCGGAGCCATTTCAAAGTGAAAGAAGTCGATACGTTGGACGCGTATGATAGATTGACGGCAAAAGAACGATTGGCTCGATTTCCGAGGGTTGACATATGGGCTGACTTCCTGGCTCGGACTGTAAGGATATCACCGAAGAGACCTAAAATCAAGGACTTCATGAAGCGATGTCGGATTTACTACCTCATTGACCCAAAGCTTCAACAGAATCTTAACGATGCCGATCGAATGAGAATGCGAAAGCTCTTTGAGGTTGGTGCTCAGATTCAACCGGAGCTCAAAGCCAAACACGTTACCCACATCATCGTTCGAGATGGCACCTCATGGAATGCATGCTTTCGTGCCATCAAGGCTGCAGTTCAGGATCCTGTAGAAAGACAGACCATCAAAGAAATGTGTTTGTCATCTGTAGATAAGATTGCGGGTGAGGAGTTGATTTGGGTCATGGATTTCAAATGGGTTACCAGCTGTCTGTCTTATGGAGCCATTGCTGCTGAGAAATATACATGCATTCGACCTCGTGCGCCAAAGATCTTGAAGCAACCGATGCCCCTCCCAGTCCAGTCTCCTGAATCCCAGAATGCGAACCGATCTGCCGAAGCAGACCATCATACTGACTCGTCATACGACGAAATCGAAACGTCGATATGCTTACAAAACAAAGCACATCATCAAACTGCGCGAAATCCTAAAATAGCAGAGAAAAATGTTCCTGGATTAGAGAATCAACTACAGTTAGCCCGCTTGGGCGAAGGAACAGAAGTAAGTCTATCAACAAGAGGGGCATTGATCGTGCAGTCAAACCTCGCCTGACTAGTGTGCATTCTTCTGCGCCTTAAGAGTGATGATTCTGAGGTTCAAGAACTAGACCAAGAGCCCTATTCGGGCCCTTCAATCCCAGGCATCTCTACCCGAAAGACGAAAAATAAAGCGCGACAAGCATGTGACAAGTCTGGCAATGGTACTGGGAAGAAAAATGGACCCAATGAAGACCTTTGCCTAAAGGTATTTTTGTTGGCTCAGTTACATCCAATGACCATGGGTGCTTACTTGTTTTTTTGTTCCTTTTTTTTCCCTTTTTGTCGCTTCTGTCTTTCGATATGGTTTTGCTCACGATTAATCAGCTGGAAAAAATTCTCGAGCTCTATGGCTCCAGTCCACATGATAACTACCGTATACATGCGATTCGAAAAGCCTTGAATATCTTGAGAACTCAACCTAAGCGAGTGAGTCCCATTTCGATTCAATTCACTTCTCTTGACCTCATTGTTGGTGAGGTGACAAATGCTCCGCTAATGATGACTCGTGTGTGCATCTATCCGACGGCAGGTTGATGATGTAAGAGGAATTACGACACCTCTCAAGAGATCTGATACCCGAACAACTAATATTTTCTTCATCACACATTATTGCTTGGTTCGTCTCACAAATGTCGTTCAGTTTGATACGCTACGTAAGCTTGAAGGCATTGGACCTAAAACCGCACGAAGGGTAAGTCGAGACTCCCTTCTTTTTGAAAAAAAAAAAAAAATCTCGACCAGTTTTCTGATTTTTATCTTTGGACAAATCCAACATTCTTAATCGGTGTCTCTTTATGACTACTTATTTCATTGGAATCCAGATCTTGAAGATGGCGAATACAAGTACGCCTCGAAGGTTACAGCTCGCCAGTGAACAAGATGTCTGCCGGTCATTGTTCAAACAAATATATGGTAGTAACTTACATTATCGTCTTGTTCTTCAGATTGAGTAACTGATAGCGGATTAACAAAAAAATACACCAGGTGTGGATGATAATTTGGCTCTCGAATGGTATACGAAGGGCCTTCGCACCCTCGATGATGTACGGGATCGGAAGAGTGGGATTGCACTCTCTCCCTCTCAGGAGCTTGGTTTAAGGTCACAGCATTTGTCTTGGTTTACAGGCGCAACTTACTCCAATCCTCCCTGCTCAATTTCTGTGTGTTTGTTTTACAAATTCGAACACGAGCAGATTTTTTAATGATCTTCAAGAACGAATACCTAGGAGAGAAGTAGAGTGTATTTTTGATCAAATCAACAAAGCTGGTATGGTTTAGTTTTTCTTTGGATCATTGACGAGGGAGTCGCTCTTACGACCGACAAACTGTTGTGTGCTGAACTTCCTGTGCCTTAACGGATTATGACGCGCTCGAAAGCTGTGCAAGTGGACACGAAATTGAAGCTTTTCCTCATGGGATCTTTCCGCCGAGGCGAAGAAAGTTGCGGAGATATTGAAGGTGAGAATTGATTGATTCATTTTTAGCCACTTCGTTGCAGGATATAGTGACTGATCCTCCCCCTAGTAGTCATGATAACCAGAGACGACTCGGATGGTAAAACATACCAGGATTCCTTGTCACAGCTGTACCGACGACTTCGAGAAGATGGATTGATCACTCACGAACTTTCAGTGGGTAAAAAAACTGAAAAGAAGAACCAGCGGATATTCTCGTGTTTATGCGCTGTTATGAGTCATACTGGCTTCAGTAAACAAAGGAGACTTGGTACGATTCATGCAGACATTGTCTGCAGCCATTGTACTTATCATGGTTAAGGATTGCTTGGATTAATTTCTTGTGTCGTTATTTCATAGATCTGCTAGGTGTTCCGTTCAGTCAGCTAGGCGCTGCATTAATCTATTTTACAGGTGAGCGAATCGTTTCACACGTGGTTATAGTAATACGATACATTTTCCTCCGCACGTATCGGTTTCTTTTCCTCTCTTCAAGTAGATTCTTGACCTTGAAACTGAAGCTGGAGAGAAAAAAAACGCGACTTTGTTGTTGATAGGCAATGAAATATTTAATCGTTCGCTGAGGCTTAAAGCAAGACAAATGGGGTATACGTTGAAACGAGAAGGACTGTTCGCATGGTCGCCATCGGCCTTCCAGAGCAAATTCAACCATCTCCTCACCCCTTCCATCGCCAACCAGTTTACCCATTCCTCCCCTTCTAAGACTTTGGCCGCTTCCAGGACTGAAGAAGAGATTTTCAAGATTTTGAATGTTCCTTTCCTGTTCGTCTTTTTTTTTTCTTCGAAAAGGGATGTCAATTCTGTAGCGTTGAATTGCTGATGATTTTGTTCCTTCAGCTTGCCTCACCAAAGAAACTTGTAACTCTACTGGCTCATGTCCGAATCACACGATGATGACTTCTATTTCTTACATGTAGTGTGTATCTCCTTCTAGGCCATGTGTATGATCCGCTATATGGACCCGGTTGTATCAGGATTGATGTAGCTCTACTGGTTGTATTTTGATTAGGATGTCAAGTCATGAAGAAATCTCGAGTCCATCATAATAGTGTGTGAGGCACTTGTACCAGACTGCCTGTCCCTTTTTCGCAGCAAAGTATCTCGAGCTACACAGCAAGTCTTGTTGACCGTCGCGCATACATTCCCCAGCGAAAGGATGAAAGTGCAGCAAAATCAATCAGCAACAGTATTGTCTATTGATCCACAAGAGAGCATGAGTGCTTGCATCCCAGAGATCCAGGACGGACAAGCAAGGGCAAGCGATACATCGAAGGACCATTCGCAACGAATCCAGGAATTGAATGAAGCGATCGAGTATCAACACCAGATGGGCATGACTGAGTAAGTCGACCTTCTATCAATCAATCAAGTGCAAGTTTTTTTTTTTGTGACCAATGTGACCATAGACAGCGCGCGAGGCTGCTCACTGCCTCTCATATCGCTGCCTTGGACAAGGTGAGCCAGCTTATCACCCATCCCCTCGTTTCCTGAGTTGGACACACACTAATTAATCAATGGACTTGGAAAGTACAACACTTGCAAAGTTGAGTCTCGAGAAATCGGTATCCTGTAGTGAACCGTACTTTATGTGGGAATGTCTAAAAAGCACTGCTTCGACTCTTTCTGATTCTGCCCCTCATCTATGTTCCTCCTTGCCAATTCTAGGAACATACTCAGACCATTCTTAAGGCGGTGAGTTCCTCGAGAGAATGAAAAACCCCTTCTTCTGGTGAAGAAAGGTTTTTTTCACGCTTTGTCAAAAAGACCTTTTGACTGAGGCGCTCAATTGGGGGGGGTATCTTTTACCTTCATCAACGCTTCTTGAAAAAAAAATGTGTTTGTAGATTGCTTCGATGGAGGGGAAGACCTTGAGCGAGGTCTTTGAACAATTCGGCCTTACCTCGTCTGATTAGCACTACACGGTGGGCGGGATTTGTCAACTTGCAACGGGCCAGCGAGCTGTCTGGGACAAGCTTGCGTTTTGAGAACCGCATGTCACAGCAGTTTGACTCGTCTGATCGTACGACTGGCAAAGGGACAGCGTTGCGACGGTCAGCGGCGTGGAACCAGACAGGGAAAGTGGCCGCCACATCGGGTTGTAGTACGCTTTGTTGTCGTCAAGTGTGCTGCCAACCAGGTGAATCTTTGACGGCAGCCCGCCTGCCAGTGTAATCAAAGACCGCCGTCCCCTTGCCGTCATACAAGTTTCATTTTCGCACACTCCAAGACCGCTCAGAAGGTGCTGTCTCAAGCCAAAAACTTGATAGCACCTTTGAGAATTTTTTTCTGAAGGAAAAGAAATACTTGCAAAGAATTGTTTGCGATGGCTGAGGAGAGAGCGGAACTGATTGAATAGATAGGGCAGTTAATGTGCAGCGGATTTGGTGTAAAACCTGCTGATTTTAACCGGCATCAGGGAGGTTTATGGAAGGTTTAAGCATGCTGAGGTAAGTCCTCTCGTGCATGAAACCTGCATAAAACAAGATGAGCAAAGATCCCAGGGGCAGGGGGTGTTCACGTTGCTGTTGTACACCGCCTGCTGCATACCCGCTACCGCCGACAAGAAATGCCCCGGCGAAGGGCACGGAACCAAGCCATTTGCGGGAACCTGTTCTTTCTCTATGTTACTCGTGCAGACGAGCTCTTTGATTCGTCCCTGGGATGGAAATGAAATAATTGCCACGACGGACAGCAAATATGTTCTCAAAACCCAGTATTTTCTGAGGGCTTTCTTGGGTCTTCCAATTTTGTGGGCTTAGCTAGTCATATTGCGGCCTCAGTCTAGTCTTAAAGCAGGTATTTACAGGTCTAAAATCAGGTATGAATTTTGGCCAAAATCCGCTTTTTCAACACCTCAGCTTGCCAGGGTCCTACATGAACTGCCCTAATACAGCTAACCCACAAAAGCCTGCGGGTTTCACCTTTTTTTTTTTTTTGGCGCGCAGACTCCTGGCAGCAATGCCGCATGGGGTATGCTACTGACGTACTACCAAACCAATTGGCCCCATCTAACCCGCCACACCATATTGAAATGGCCAAAGGTTTGTCTGATTTGATTCCTATATTTTTTATTGCTTGCCAAGTGTTAAAGATGCTTTACATCCCAGATGATTTCTTGCTGGAGCTGGAAAATACACCTTCACTATAAAAGCTCAACAACTGGCTGAAAAATTCTTATGCTGTTGGAAGTTCAACTCTTCCCCTCAGTGTTTCTTATTTTTTCATGAAATCATCAGCATTATAGTAATACAAGAGAAGCCTGATGTGTGCTATTTTCACCCTCTTGTCTCAGTAAATTACTTCTTGTTTCTTGATTTTTCTCAACTGATCAAGAAGAATTAACGCCCCTTCCTGTCTGTGATGTCTTTGATTTTCTTATTCAGCTTATCAGTCCTAGCATTATTATTGCTCTGATTGTCTAGTTTGTCTGGTCTGAACTCAATTCATCTCTCAGTTGTTTTTATTCATTTTCTCAAACCACATCTTGGCCAACTTGTATCTAGTCTATTTGGATATAGCCTAGTCCAAGCAATTTACCTCATCAGTTCTTTCCCTCTTTTTCCACCATTGAGCTGGTCCGGTGCCTAAAATCACTGCAATAATCCTTCCCTTCCCTTTCCCTCTTGGAGCTTCAGTTTAGAAATTTAACAGTTGTATTTTAACTGGGTCTGGTTTTCAAAAGTTAAGTAAACTTCAAATTGAATATATTCATTTTTTTCAGCTTGAAAATCCCCTCATTTTCAACCTTGAATATATCAGGCACACAACACAGTTATACTACACCTCATGTCTCATCAATCAGTAGAAAAAGAAGGAGAATCTTATGAGAGGAAATCTAATTTATGAAAATTTCTAGTGGTGATAAAAACATTTCAGAGAGAAAAATGGATGAAATCAAGATGTTGGTTTACATTTGAAGCTTTTTGGACAGGCTTTCTAAGGCTGATGTGACCCTTGTCAATCTTACTTGAGATGAGCTGATTTAATGTGATTCCAAGTTCTTTGATTTATATCAAGCCAGTTGCACAATCTCACAGTCCAATTAGTTGATTGTGCAGCGCAGGATCAAGAGGATGATCTTGTGCAAGTGTGGTTTGCCGGCAGGATGAATGTTGATGGGGGATGGCAGGCCTGTCTGATAAGGATGTTGGAATCTGCTCTGTCCCTTATCCTCAAGCCCCTTTTTCCACTATGATCCGCACTCTCTGACTCAATCCCTCATGTGAAATCTCATCAACAATGTTGTGAAACTTGCTCAAAAACATAATCTCGTATCTGTAGTACCATTCCTGAAACCTAACCCATCAACCATCTCGCATCATAAAATCAGAAATAAATCTTCTTGATCATTCCTCAGGACTCTCCGGCTTCTCGTCTTTCTCGGTCCTCGCTAAAACTTTCCCATCAAGACTCGCTNAAAGAATAAAGAATAAAGAATAAAGAATAAAGAATAAAGAATAAAGAATAAAGAATAAAGAAGTTTTTGTTTTTTAATTTTTAACATTTGATAGTACCACAGTGTCTTAATCTTTGAGTCAGAAGTTTATCCTTCTTCCTCAGGTGTATGCAGTGGGGTGACAGGGAATTAACTGTCACCTTAGAATCATATATATCAGTCCTCTGGAATGAATTTCACACCTCCATCCCTGGGGGCTGGGAATTGAATTTTCACGTACTTCTTGGTATACTCTAGACTAGCAGGCAGCTGAAAATTTGAGCACTTCCTTTGGAAATTAATTTCAGCTCTTCCCCTCAGAGTTTCTTATTTTTTCATGAAATTATTAACATTATAGTAATACAAAAGAAGCCTGATGTGTGCTATTTTCAGCCTCTTGTCTCAGAAAATTACTTCTTGTTTCTTGATTTTTCTCAACTGATCAAGAATTAATTAATTCCCCTTCCTGTCTGTGATGTCTTTGATTTTATTATTCAGCTTATCTAGAACTAGTATTATTATTTCTCTTTTATATCTAGTCTGTCTGGTATGAAATGAATTCATCTCTCAGTTGTTTTTATTCATTTTCTCAAACCACATCTTGGCCAACTTGTATCTAGTCTATTTAAACATAGCCTAGTCCAAGCAATCTACCTCATCAGTTCTTTCCTTCTTTTCCCGCCATTGAGCTGGTCTGGTGCCTAAAATCACTGCAATCCTCCTCCCCTTTTTTTCCCTCTTGGAGTACCAGTTCAGAAATTAAACATATGCCATCAATCCAGCTCCCCAGAAATATCAAGATACACCACTGATGCTCGAGAGACAACAGCTTCTTCAGTGCCACCTCAACCATCTGGGACTGCCACTTCACTACTGCCTGCATTGGTCCCATCCCCTATCAATAAAAATCTAGCCACTCAAAACAACACCAAAGATACAAATGAAGATAAAGTCAAGATCTAGATGAGTATGTTTTCTTATTTGAGGAAGAAAAGAAAAACAAGCAACCAGCAAACAGTCAATCTGCAAATAATACAAAGTCTTACCATCCAAACATGCCAAATTATCACTTATGTGGAGTGCCAGCAAACCAAGCCTCTCCCAATCAAAACTAGCACAGCAATCAAGCAGATCAGGTTGAAAGATGCCATTGATTTGGGTTCAAATGCTTAGGGGCTCAATCAGTTTGGTTTGATCATCTGGACTGCAATTATTCCCCATGAGGGTTGATTTGCGGCTAATCAAAATGCAACTCTTGAGACAACAGATCAACTTGCAGAGTTCTTGGAGGAGTGGGGAGCACCTTTAGAGACCTTCAAATTCACAATCACCTTAGTTGAGAAGGACCCAGCCGCAGCAACACAGTTTGAGTTTTATTTTTTGAATATAATCATAATGTTGCAATTCTCAGATATCTGAGAATATTTGCTATTCTTTCAGAAAAAAAAGGCTTTAACATTTCTCAATAAAAAAACAAGAAGGAGGTAATGATTCTCTGGAGCCTGAAACTAACGCAGGAGCCTCCACTTCAGCTGTGATTGTGGAGAACATCCAATCTTTGTGAGCCAACATATGAGCAACTAATTGGCTCTTCCAAATTGCCTGTTTTCATCAATCCAGCCAATCACAATGAATCCATTCCCTTGACTGTGAATTGGGTTGCTGTGTGGGGTTGAGCAATGGTATGTATGATCTTGAATGGCATCTTGGCCAACTCAATGACTGATTCATGAATATTATCTTCATGGTAGGCTCAGAATAAGGATTTCACCTGTGTATCTCCCCTCCAACTTGCCACCATTCAACTTAACTACCAGAGAGAAGTACCTGAGGCAAGTGCACGGAACCTCACAGCCTCCTTTGACCCTAAGCCTCTACATAACAATATGGCCTCAAGCCCTCTTTCCACCAACTAATTTCAACCGCAGTACTGAGGCAGGGTTGAACTTTCATCCCTACCTCATGCCTAGGTTTGGTTATATACCCACCAATGCTGTTTGCTTATCTCCAGATTCTGACTTATGGTAAGCCACCATATATGCCACAGCCCCAAATACCAATCCCGGGAGTGTACCCAACACAAACATCACTATCAACATTCCGCCCTTTGAGTCCAGCCAACAGAGGGCCGGCTACATGCTCACCCACTGCTTTCAACAAGAACATTGAGCTTGAAGATTATTGTTGATTTGCTCTTGTGGGTTTCCCAATTGTGGGGTAGCAGTGGCTTGGGGAGCTTGTGTCATGCAACCAACCCAACATACTAAAGGGGATTTGGTTGGACGAAGCGCACAAGGAGATGTTTGAAGATGAGGGTCGAGATATCTCTGATCTGTTTCAAAGATAACTACTTCAAGTTCCAGGAGAGGATTCGAAGATATATAACTTATAACTTTGGTGTTGTCAAGGATGAGGTTTGAGGGAGATAGCCAACAGGGCAATGTCTATTGGCAAGGTTGAGGTGTGAAATCCACAATATTGATTAACTGAGGAAAAAGAGAAAAGAATGAGAAAATTACAAGAGCTTATATAGGAAAAAAGAGTGTCAGCTTGCTACTATACAGAGACAAGCAGCCATAGTAGTAACAAGAAATAATAAATTATTATTTCTAAACAAAAATAACAAAATAAGCAACAAAACTTGTGTTGGTGCAATAAATCATTAAATATTATTGCACCAATGAATTCTACGCATAAAATAACCTAG